>PITA01008341.1:0-85556 GCA_004023965.1 Spilogale gracilis
ATCTTGACAGGCAATGTAGATCTGTGGATGAAGCTCAAGTTTAGAAGTTAGTTTTGCTGCCAGATGCAATTCCTCCCACCTTGTTCCAGTTTTCCTTTTGCCAGTCGCTCTCATTACCTTCTCACATACCGTAAAATTTAAACCTTAATTATTTTGACTTATTGTCTCTCCCTTCCAATTTGAATGTAAGTTCCAGTGGGCAGGAATCTCTCTTTCCCCCTCTGAAGACTTGCATAGCTCTGGCATATACTAGGAACACAGTAGTTTGCTGACTGAATGAGCGAAGATATACCTGGGTTGGAATTCTCACCTTATCATTTACCAAGAGCAAAAATTTAGGAATGGTATTTAACCTTTCTGGGTATGTGTGTGGTGAAATATACATAACACAACATTTACCAGTTTAACTGTTTTTACGTGTGTACAGTTCTATATTAAGAACATTCATATTGTTTTACAACTATCCCCACCATCCACCTCCAGAACTTCTTCGTATTTCCCAACTGAAAGTCTATACCTGTTAAACAACAGCCCATTTCCTCCTCCTCCCAGCCCTTGGCAAATATCAGTCTACTTTTTGTCTCTCTGAATTTGACATTCTAAGTAACTCATATTAATGGAATCATACAGTATTTATATTTTTGTGACTGGCTTATTTCACTTAGCATAATGTTCTTAACATTCACATGTGTTGTAGCTTGTATCAGAATCTCTCTTCTTTTTAAGACTGAATCATATCCCATTGTATGTATATATCACATTTTGTTTATCCATTCCTCTGTTGATAGATACTTGGATTGCATCTACCTTTGCTATTATGAATAATATTGCTAAAAACATGAGTATACAAATATCTGTTTGTGACTCTGTTTTTCATTCTTTTGGCTATATACTCAAAAGGAGAGTTGCGGGATCATACAATGATTTTATTTTTAATTTTTTAAGGAACCACTATATTGTCTTATACAGTGACTGCACCATTTTCATTCCCACTAGCAATCTACAAGAGTTCTGATTTCTCTACATCCCTGCTAAAACTTGTTATTTTGTTTGTTTGTTTGGTTGGTTTTTTAAATACTATCCACCTTAGTAAATGAGAAGGAAGTCTATTCAAGTTTTAAAAGCTTTATCTATACAATGAGTCTCTGTGTACAGAGACTATTGACTAAGCACAGTTCTAGCACAGAGTGGGTGGTAACTGAAAGGAGAATTTCTTTTGTTTACTGTTATATTTGAGGATAAAATTTCCACGTAAATGTTGAGAGTCACTTCCACTTCTCATGTTATTATCTAAAATTCACTCAGAGTGGTATAAACATAAATCAGACATAACGTATAGGAGAAAATAGAAAGTCTTATTTTTAACTTTTTCTTTTTCACCCATGAAAGAGACTACTACTGACTGGATCCAATGGAAAGAATCCAAATAATTAAAAAGTGAGACATCACTTTAGTGATTTATATTTTCTTTTAGTAATAAAGACTTGTGAGGAAAATTAAAGAACTTAGAACAATCTGATTAATGCATGAAAATACTACCCTTTAACTAAAACATGGTATTATTTCAGCTGATCAAATTGTTGATTCACACATTTTTTAAAAAATCACTGAAATTCGTTACCTCATTCAGTGAACTATTATTTGATTGATCTCATCATCTTATTATGTAAGAAAAGTTATCATTCTCTCTGTCCCTCTGGAGATTTATGCTTAGTCTTGATGTAATAAACAAGATTTTTGGTGCTGAGCGAATTTTAATATTCAATTTAACTAGTTTTAATTCAGCAGAAGTTTATCAAAGAGATGTCATGTGCAAAGCACATATGGAAAACAAAGAAGATTCAACATGTACTTTCAAGAGCTTGTGATCTAGATAAGTAATTTGGGTAATTATTATTTTAACAGTTAACAAAATACTGAGAGGATTAGATCAATATGGCAGGATGAATATACATTTCTACCTCTTCATTTGCCTAAGTTTCTATAAAAGAAAAGATAAATAATGTCTATATGTCTGACTATATCTATGACTATATCTTACTTATGAATGTAGTAAGAAAAGGAATATAATAATATTTAACAATTTTGAAGTACTTAAGAGAGGACTGGATCAATAGGAAGGAAGGATTACATATATCTAACTGCTATTTTATCTAAAATATCACAAAATAATATCACTATATCTAAAAATATCTATATTTAAAATAACCTATATTCTTGAAAATAGGAAAGAAATCTGTAAGTAGTTATATAATTTGAAGTATTTTCACCCCAAATCACTAAAGAGCTTATGAAAAATATAAGTAGAAGTCATATTCTAGTAGACAGGGGTAACTGAATACAATATTTTCAGAAAACAAAAGAAT
The DNA here is from genome assembly GCA_004023965.1 of Spilogale gracilis. Classification (NCBI taxonomy): domain Eukaryota; kingdom Metazoa; phylum Chordata; class Mammalia; order Carnivora; family Mephitidae; genus Spilogale; species Spilogale gracilis. Next base: position 2,367 of record PITA01008341.1, read on the forward strand.
TATTGATAATTTAAGGAAAACAAAACCCAAGAAATTTCAAGAAAGCAAACTAATAACTATAAAAAGAGAACAAATACAAAAAAGAGACATAAAATAAGTAAAACAAACTTTTAAAAGTATCCTTAGCTCTTTAAGAATTCTGTATCCATAAAAAAGGAAATAGATTTTGTAGAAATGAAAGCTATGGAAGTTGAAATGTTAAAAAAAAAAAAAAAGAAACAAATTCAATAGATGGATTGAATAGAGGATGGGCACAACTAAATAGTAAATCCATGAGCTAAGGATGGAGCCAAGGAAATCTCCCAGAACACAATACAAAAGAAAAAAGAAATGAAAAGAATAAGAAAAAAGTTAATAGATGAGAACAACAAATTCCAACATCCATTTATTAAGAGCTCCAGAAAGGGGCACCTGGGTGTCTCAGGTGGTTGAGCATCTGACTCTTAGCTCAGCTCAGGTTTCCATCTCATGGGAGTTCAGGCCCCACATTGGACTCTGCTGGGCATGGAGTCTATTGAAAATAAAAAAAAAAAAATACCTCCAACAAGGACAAAGAGGCTGGCATGGGGGAAATGTCAAGGAAATCACATAAATTATAGAAGAAAATGTTGTAATCTAATGGCACAACTGAAAGAACTTATGGAATACCAAGAAAGATGTTTACTGTGCAAGATGAATAAAAAATAGAAATATACCTAGGCCACCATGCTGAGATTCCAGAATCCCAAAGATAAAAAGAAAAATCCTACAGGATTTTAGAGTGAAAAAAATAAGCTCTTAACAAAAATGAACAAGAATCATCTAGGAAATACTGACAGCCGGAAGATAATGAAGTTTTATTTAATGTTATACTAAAACACAGATTTTAAATCTAAAATGCTACTCTTAATTAAACTAATATTCAAATTGGAGACAAAATAATGACATTTTCAGGTGTCCAATAATTCAGGAAGTTTACCACCCATAGTTGTTCTCTAAAAAATCACTCCTAACTATAGCACAGGAAAGAGAAACTCAGGAAGTGGGAAATATTAGGCCATCAGAAAAAGTGGTGAGCAAAGAAAGCAATAATCCTGATTAACTTTAAATATTTGTTGAAACATAATGTAAAAAGTCAAAAAAGATTAATTTTTGGAACTAAAATTTCTGGTGATTTTAACATAACATTGGCAGAGGGCTGGGATTATGAGCATGAGGGAAGGAGTCAATTTATAACATCTTAAGTTTCTTACCTTTTCAAAGAGAGTATATAAATTCAACTAAATGAGTATAGATAGGATTACATAATAAAATTATGGTAAATTATAAAATTATATAATATATCTAAGCAAAACCAGAAATAAGTTCAACATAAGACTTATGAATAATTAATATTTGAAACAAATTAGTTGTATAAATTGCCAAAATCACTAATGAAAAAACAATCATATGCAGAGTACACATGATCCACTTAATAAAAGGGAGGGAAAGAAAAACACTGTAATTTGACAAATAAGTGCAAACACTTTAATTACAAACACATACATGCACAAAATAATCATGTCAGAATAATATTATATATATTCAATTAGGATTGTCAAATTTAACACCCAGTGAATAATAAACAATTATTGAAATTAATTAATAGGTCTCAAATACCTGAAACATACAGAGCATTATTCTTTACACTATAGAATGGTATGTTATCACACATAAGTGCTGTGTTTGCTATCAAGCCTGTGATAGGAGAAAAAGTTTTAAAAGGCAGTTAGTGGATAAGACTGCTGTAGTGTACAATAGCAAAATTAAAAACTTTGAGCAAAGTGTCAGTAAAGATATTGAGCGGGATTTAGTCCATAGCATCAAACTCATTATAACAGAAACTCTATTAAATTTATTAGCTTATAGGATATTATCATCAGTGACCATATAACTGTTCTCAAATATTTATCAATGATGTTACATTGTGAAACTCCAAATAAAATGAAAGAAAATACAAATATATAAATCATTGCTACTAGATAGAGAATAAAAGACAAACTTTGATAGAAATTGCAGAGTGGTTATATTGATATCATCTAGACCTTTGCTGACACGGCACAACTCACTCTTCAAGGTTATGCCCTGTACTTTTTTATTCTATGAGCATTTCTTGATTAAGAGGAAGCATTGTCCTGATATCTCTACTTAGCCCTACCTTTCTAAATAATATAATAGTAAATAATGACTGTACCTTAGCTCAGTAAGTTCTAAGAACATGATAGGGTAGAAAGGTCACTTCAAAGTGTAATAGTATGGACTGAATTGTGTTCCCCCAAGATTTTTGTATGTTGAAGCCCTCACTCTCAACGTGATGATACCTGGAAGTGGGGCCTTAAGAAGGTATTAAGTTGATGAGATCTTGAGGCTCTCATGATGAGATTAGTTATCTTTGGAAGGAGAGACGTAAGAGAACTTCCATTCTCTTCTCTCTCTCTCTCTCTCTCTCTCTGTCTCTCTCTCTCTCTCTGTCTCTGTTTTTCGCTCTCCCTCTCTCATCAAGGGAAGACCATGTGAACACACAGTGAGATGGTGGTTGTCTTCAGGGCAGGGAGAGGAATTTCATTAGAACTCAACCATTCTGATACTTTATCTCAGACTTCCAGCCTCTAGAACTATAAGAAAATAAATTTCAGTTGTTTAAGTCACCCTGTATATAGTACTTTGTTATGACATCTTGTGTTGACTAAGACAGGTAGTATCATAAACCAGTCAAGGATGAGCAAAATATTCTGGATCAATTCACTTTATGTATATAGGGATAAACTTATATAGATGTACAATCTTATATCAAGTATATTTTATAACTAATAAGATACCAGTAAAAGCCCCAGTAGGATAGTGGCAGATAATACCAGTAGAGGTCTTTTGTTATGCTCTTTGGTAAACTTTTGGATTGCTTCAATCAAGTGGAATAGCATAGATCCCATGTTATATATCAGAAATTCATAAATTGCTTTTGGCCAAATTCCCAGTAGGTCCTTTTACCCAGGTTTCTGTATGAAGCCCTAGAAATGGCTCATTTAACCTATACAAACCTTGAGTAAAAATATAGTTCCAAGAAGCTGTTATGAACATTCTTTCTTTTTCTAGTTTTCACACAGGTATAAAAGAGATAAAGTCCCAGAAGTGCTGCAAGTCCATTAATTCCACTTCTGTGGTCAACCGAACAGAATGGGATCTTCCTGACAGAGGTAACTTCTATACCACTCAGTCCTCAGTCATCCTGCTGTCCTCACTCTTGGAAATAAACTTTTAAACCTAGATGCCTATGTTTGAGAAATATGTCTTTTTTACTTGAATCTTTGTTATCCTTCTTACCTCATTTCCATCTCTTCTCACTTTTCCATGGTTCTATATATAATAAACCTCTTTTAGTATGTCTCCTCTTTCTTACCCACAATCTGTCTATATATATATTTTTTTTCCAATCCATTTTAACTAACCTAGTTTTTTGGCTTAAATTTTTTTTCTTTCTCTTCATCGACAAGTTTCAAAGTGTCCTGCTCTATGAGTTAGCAAAAAATTTAAGTGGTTGCATCCCATTCTTACTATAAATGACCCACTTCCTTTTCCACCACTCCAAGAATGCCCACTTCAGTCCTCTAGCTGCCATGATCCACAAATCTCCAAATACTTCTTAGACTTTGACTAACAAAGATGACTTGCCCTACCCAGCTAGAGCAACATTAAAAGACCAGGAGTAGAGCAGGATGAATAACCATTTGAGGCTGAAAAAGGGAATGAAGTAAAAAAGAAAGGGGAGATGCCTCTCATGATGAAAAGGGTGTCTACTAGGGTGCCAGAGAAGACTTGACAGATAGATGGTGCTGGTCCATTTCCCCTGCCACTGTACTAAAGCCCACATCTCTTTTGTACCCAATTAAAAATGTGTAACTTGAGAATATTCTTCATAGAAATGATAATTTGGCATAAAATGTTTTCTAAATATGTCCACTTTACCACTTAGTTGCAATAACAAATGAAAAAAATAGCTCAGAATACCCATAGTCTCTTGGTCTGGGATTTACTATAAAAAGAAGAAAAAAAAAAAAAAAGACTTTTAAAGCTCGTATTCTTACCAAAACTCAAGAGCTTCATGTTTTACAATCCAGAATCTCCTGAAAGATTGCATAAAACTTTTGTTGCTTATCAATTAGTGATACTGGAACACTGACTGTTCCTCTAGACCATAGACTCTCAGATTCTGAGATGTAACTTTGGTCATTTGTCTGACTAACAAAAATATTAGACTAATAATTATATTTCACACTGGCTAAGTTTTTCCAACAACAAAAGTTAGTAATATAGCATAGTGAAGCAGTATGTACAGTGATTGGACTAAAAGTTGCCAATATTTCAGTCTTGGTTCTGACCTCTCCATTTATTTGCCATGTGACTTTGGGCAAGTTACTTATCTTAGCTGTAATTTCTTCATCTAAAAAATGACAGTTATAGGTACTTCTTAAAATTTTTAGAGAACTTAAGGAGTTAATATGTAAATACAGCTTAGAAAAGTTCCTGATTCATAAGAAGCACTCAATAATTAATTTAACTATTCTTAAGAACATCTCAGTCACTTCCTTTAAATCTACACTGAGTGAATTTCCCAGGCATTATTTAGTAATTCTGTTCAGTTATTTGAAGGTATAAATTCTTCAGTACTCGCAATTAAGATGTTATCTCCCATACAGAAGTCAAAAAACATAAAAGAGAAACATCCTGCAAGAAAAATCTGGAATCAGAAATTTGGGTATTTTATTTTAACTTTAAAAAAATAAAACAAAAGCAACAACAACAACAACAACAAAAGTTATGTCCATTCATCAAACATTTTTATTCCCTAATGTCAGCATTTATAAAATGTGAAACAAAGAGTCTGGCCAAGTTGAGAAACTATGAAGCATGAGCTCAAAATTATGAACACAGGTCATTGATATATAGATTTTGATATTCTTTGGAATTAGAATCACAGTAGTTTGTTTAATCCTTATTAATGACATATTGTTGGGTAGTTATGCTGTTAGGTAGTTATGCAGAAATAATACATTAATCTGTTAACTGCTTTAAAATACTCTATCACAATTTAACTTTTTGTTAATAGGTGGAGACATTGCAAGGATTTAAGATGGCAGATATTTGAAACCATTCTCTATGATTAGCACGAGTTCAAGCAACTTACTTAACCCTTCTGTCTACCTCAATTCCCTCTTACAAATGGAGAAATGGCTAAATATCATTGAAATATATTTATTTCTCATTTGTTACTTTTTCATTCTTTATTTCTTTTTATTTAGTCACATAATGTATACCAAAAAAATGTGTTAAGTCACGGTTGTTTGGAAAAATACTTGAAAATGAAAGTCACCTCTTTTGGTCATCTCCATGATTCATGGCTCCTTCTCCTTGGGCACCACTTGTTTGAGTTATGTCCATCCTGTCTTCTCCAAAGAGATTAATTGAATGTGTACTCTGGGCTCAGTGTTGCAGGAGCAAGTATTTGAGGACAGGAGAGCTCAAAGTAGCAGATTCTTAGAATTCCTGCACTTTGAGTCTATTGATTTGCTTCCACAGATAGTCTGAAAATTTGAACATGCTAAGAAAACAGAAGGAAAAGCCCAGAGACCTGAGATGGGGAAAAAAAGAATAGAGAATATAGGAGAAATAGGCTTTGAATTAGGGCAGCATTAGTTAAAGCTAAAGTTTTTTTTTTTCCTAAAACCCAGCCACCCTATCTCTCCCCCCTCACCTCCCAGCAACCCTCAGTTTGTTTCCTGATATTAAGAGTCTCTTATAGTTTATCTCCTTCCCTGGTCCCATCTTGTTTCATTTTTTCCTTCCCTACTATCCACAATCCCCTGCCCTGCCTCTCAAATTCTTCATATCAGAGAGATTATATGATAATTATTTTTCTCTGATTGACTTATTTCACTCAGCATAATACCGTCCAGTTCCATCCATGTTGTTGCAAATGGCAGGGTTCCATTCTTTTTGATGGCTGCATAGTATTCCTATATATATATATTCCTATATATTCCATAGTATTCATATATATATATATTCAGATAGATAGATAGATAGATAGATAGATAGATAGATAGATAGATAGATATTTACACACATATATATATACACACACACCAAATCTTTTTTATCCATTCATCTGTTGATGGACATCTAAGTTCTTTCCATAGTTTGGCTATTGTGGACATTATTGCTATAAACATTCAGGTACATGTGCCCCTTCAGATCACTACATTTGTATCTTTAGGGTAAATACCCAGTAGTGCAATTGCTGGGTTGCAGTGTAACTCTCTTTCCAACTTTTTGAGGACTCTCCATACTGTTTTCCAGAGTGGCTGTACCAGCTTGCATTCCCACCAACAGTGTAGGAGGGTTCAACTTTCCCCACATCCTCATCAACATCTGTCATTTCCTGACTTATTAATTTTAGCCATCCCGACTGGTATAAGATGGTATCTCACTGTGGTTTTGATTTTATTTCCCTGGTGCTGAGGGATGTTGAATACTTTTTCATGTGTCTGTTGGCCATTTGAATGTCTTCTTTGGAGAAATATCTGTTCATGGCTTCTGCCCATTTCTTGATTGGATTATTTGTTCTTTGGGTATTGAGTTTGAGGAGTTCTTTATAGATTTTGGATACTATCCCTTTATCTGATATGTCATTTGCAAATATCTTCTTCCATTATGTCAGTTGTCTTTTGGTTTTGTTGACTGCTTCTTTTGCTATGCAAAAGTTTTTGATCTTGATGAAGTCCCAATAATTCATTTTTTTCTTGCTTGTGATGTTTCTAGGAAGAAGTTGCTGCAGCTGAGGTTGAAGAGGTTGCTGGTTGTGTTCTCCTCAAGGATTTTGGTGGATTCCTATCTCACATTGAGGTCTTTCATCCATTTTGAGTCTATTTTTGTGTTCAGTGTAAGGAAATGGTCCAGTTTCATTCTTCAACATGTGGCTGTCCAATTTTCCCAACATTATTTGTTGAAAAGACTGTCTTTTTTCTATTGGACATTGTTTCCTGATTAAAGCTAAAGTTAAAAAGAGGGGGGAAAATAAGAAAAAGAAAAGGCCTTATAAGCCCTGGCATCTTTTGGACACTTCTGATCAACCAGCCTCCAAACATTCTCAGACTAAGCAAATTCAGATTTGTGGCTGGGTGTTGAAGAGTATGTGTTATCCTTCCCTTACTTTAGTTCTCTGGTCATTTTTCAGTTATCAATTCACTCAATACACTGTAACACCTGGGCTAAGTCTTCATTGTACTAGACATTGGGACCAGGAAAAAAGAGAAGAAAAAAGACATGATTCTTGACCTCAAAGAGTTTGTAATCTGATGGAAGAAACTGAAAAAGGTACAGAAATATTACAATAGAGCCCTGAGATAATGAATATAAGTACTAGGGGCTCACAGAAGGAGGAATGATGAGTTCTGCCTGGGGAGTCAGGGGCATTTCCACAGAGGATTTAACACTTGAGTAAGTCCCTAAGGACAACTAGGTACTCCCCAGCTGTAAATAAACCATATTTTGTAGAGCATGAGGCAGGCAGAAGCATAATGTGTTCAGGAAGTAGTCATTCACTGTGGCTGCAGTAGAGGGAGTATGGGTGGAGGCAGAGACATAGAGGAAGAGGTGGGGGTAGTTGAGAAACCATGTGCCCAAATAGGTTTAATATGTCTCTTTCATCTTCTCCTCCTCCCCCAAACCCCCACCAGCCTCCCTAGTATGACTAAATGAGTGGTGCTTGGAATTTTCTGTTTCTGGTTCTGGGGCAGGCAGTGAATCCATGCAACTCTGAGAAAAATGGCCCTGAGTGACCTGAGCATCTGGAAGGGCCATTTTTAGTCTTAAAGCTAGGACAGTTGAGGGGCTAGTAGTGTCAGCAAGTGACTCAGCTGGATTGGGTCTGTTATTAAAATTTTATCATGTCACAGCCAATAGCATCAGTAAAACATAAAGCATTACTTAGAAATTATTGTCAGGTGGAATTTCTGTAGTTGCGTTGTTGAATATGTCAATGTATGGTGCATTGGTATAGAAAGTCAGCCCTCTGTGTGTGTGTGCACATGCATGCATGTGTGTGCATGTTGTGTATGTTAGTTTTTATAGCCTGTAGTCCCCAGAAGTCCTAAAGAACAAGCATACCCTTTTAATAATCTTATTTGCTAACATATCTGTATATTCAAAATAAAGGTACAATAGGGGCTTTTTATGCCCATGGAAGTGTTATAACAAGGATGAAAGAACCAGGAGATGCTGAGAGTCTAACAAGACATGACCAGTTGTTTCTTCTCTGGTGACAAAGTGTGGCAAGGGCTCTGCTTTTCTCTAGCCAATCCTCTTCCCAGCCCAGGCCTTTAGGTATGGTTGAAACAAATATTCCTTTCTCTTGTCTATTTTAGTCTAGATTGTGCAAAATCCCTCAATCTGGCAGAAAAAGGCAATTCAACCCAGAGAATTCTTTGCCCATGTTTTCCTGGGACTCTCCCCAGTAACACTTCCTGGAAATTCTGCCTGCCAAGGCTATATGAGAACACTGAATAGCTTAGCAGAGAAAGAAACTGATATGAAAAGTGGACAGGGAGTTGCCAAAAGAGGTCTATTTTCAATATAAGCATAAAAATGTAAAAGGGCATAATTAACTGATGATTTCCTGACATATTAGGAAATAACTCAATCTCTGGATACCTGAAATCATACTAAAATAAGAGTAAAAAATTAACACATTAATTTGTACAATATGAGGTGCATATTAAGTCTACTGGATGGTGATGCACCACAAAATAAACATATTTCAATATGATTTGCTCTTAAGGTGTCAGAAACTAAACCTGAATACACTTTCCATTGACATCTTATAAAAAGTTCTTACAGAATCTCAGTCTAGTAGTTTAGCACCAGCAGTACCAATTTTGTGCAGTTCTCCTGAAAACTTTCGGCAGTAAATCTCTAAAAATGTCCACTTAAGCAGTAGAGGTCATAAATACTTTGCAAGAGCAATAAAATAGAACAGAATTTTGGAAGTTATAATTTTAGTGGATATAACTGCACTATAAAAGAAAGGCCTCTGGGACCCAGAATAAATGCAAAACTCTGTCTAAGTGAACTGCAGTACTAACCCATCTGCAAGTGGTAAATTACCCCAGTCCCAGGTGTGGTGCATTATCCTAAGGGTGTCCAGTGATTAAAGGTAAGAACGTGGCTAAAATCCAAGGGAGCCCTGAACATTAATGACAGCTGGAAATGGTCGACAATTTCTCTGGAAGTTTGATTTGGTCCTATTTGCTCACATTAGCTAGATCCAAAGTTCAGTGAAGAGCCTCTGATCAGTACAGATACTCTGGTGCAAAAGGCCCAGAGGGCGAAAAGAAGACATTGGCTCTTCATTTGCCCCAGAAGGACTTCACACAGATGAAAATAGGTCCATAATCCCATTACCTATAAGCTTTTTAACCCAAAACAAAGAACAGACCCTTACTGAGGCCATTGTCCTAAAATTCAAATGATAATTGCAAAGCAACATAAAAATTTTCATTACCTTTGTTGTCTTTCAGGTATATCACTTATTCTCATTAGTACAGATTTGCATGCATGTTCTTTTAATATATTAAATCTGTATTAAGGTCTTAGAAAAGCCCAAAGGGTCAAGGATCTGTTTTGTTTTGTTCTGTTTCTTTTTTTAAAAAAGATTTTTATTTATCTATTTGATGGAGAGAAACATAGCTAGAGAGAGAACACAAGCAGGGGGAGTGAGAGAGGAAGAAGCAGGCTTCCCACCAAGCAGGAAGCCCGATGCAGGGCTCTATCCCGGGACACCAGGATCATGACCTGAGCCAAAAGCAGATGCTTAACAACTGAGCCACCCAGGCACCCCCAAGGATATGTTTAATTGATTTCCTATGCTCTTTCCCATCACACATACCCATATGCACATAAAAAACACTGTGCATTGCTGAATGCGAGACAAAAATGTAATTTTGTGATTACAGTCATAATTTTTTACAATTTGGGGATTCAAAAGTCACCATCTTCTATACTTTTCCATCAATTTCTTGAATTGCCCCCATGCCTCAATCTAGTTTTGACCAGTACAATCTAGAAAACTGATGAGTACAATATTGAATGAAGGTTGCAAGGATAAGAAAGTTACATCTGAAGAGCAGATGAAGAAAATTTTCATGCAAGGAAGCCCAAGCTTCCAATTTTTAATCAACATTTTATTGTGGCCTATTAAAATGCCAAATCACTTTGCAATATTGTGCTATGTCTTCACAGCTTAAAATAGTCACAGTGAAATAGTCATCCCACCCCATTTTCCCATCTGAAAATAATAACACATTGTACCTTTTGCTGTTGCTTCTAATTTTGGGGCTTTTATGATTGTGTAACTAAAATGTCATCCTTCGGCATCTAAGGGTCACCTTCTAGTTTATTTGGAAAATAAAAGAACAAGAGAGTTTGTCCCATGCAACTCCTGAGTCATCCATTTGGCAGCTGTTGTCTATATCATGTGCTCCCGTCAGCCCTGCTTTCTGCATGGGCTCTGGTCACTGCTCTCTTCACTGTTGTTTACCACCTGGAACTTAGATCTTCCTTGGTGGTATGGTGCTGATTCCAGAGGGCCACACTTCCCATCACTAATCCTTCACTTTGCTCCTATTAATACCTCACCACAAAGTTTATGGCTGTTAAGGATTTTGCTGCAGGTTTGGGGATTGTTCCAAGTAAAACTCTCTAGTTCTCTCAAAAAAAAAAAAAAAAAAAATTGCCTGATACCTGTGTGGATTGTTTTTACCACATGGCTTTTTCTTAATCTAGGCACTCCAGGGCTATAATAACCATCCCACAGGGCATTTTCCAAAGCCTAAGATAGGGAATCCAAACTCAGACCATGACAAGTAAGTGGGACCCACATTTGGGGAGAGGAGAGCCCACAGAAAATAGTCTATGGTGACTTCGGCAGTCTGGTTACCATTCAGACCTTGCAGCCAGTGTGAAGTGAATCTAGCATAGGCTTCTGGGTGGACTTGTGTTGTTTCTGTATACCTAATATCACTCTCCTTATTCTTGTAATAGTGTCTTGACTTTCCTTGGGGAATCAACCTCCACCCATTTTCATTCCATGTGGTTTTAGGTGGGGCTAGCCTAACCCCTGGAATCAGAGGTGAGCTCATGACCCAGATCAGGACAATTGGTACTGTGGTCTGGCCATGGTGATTGATTAATCACTCTTTGCTCTAATCAAGTAATCTTAGGAATTTTTCTGGAGCTCAGAAAGACATTTTGGGTTTGGGAGTCTTTTCTAAGAGTGCTAGCAGAGAGAATGAAGTAAGTCTAAGCTTCCATTAAGCACCATAAAATCATAATAATAAGGCCAATCAAGGGGAAAGCAGGGCAGAAATATAAAGATAGATTGGCTCTGATGGTGGTATTTGAGACTGTGGATTCAGACATGATTAAAGTTGGTAGTGCTGGAATTTTCAGTATGGAAACCAAGATTTTTGCTTAACAAACTAAGCCAATTTTAGTTGATTTCCTGTAACAATCCAAAGGTTCTTCAATAATATATTTTTGAATTTTTTCCTATGGCACCGGGTCTCCCATGGATACCAGAATAAACATACACACACACACACACACACACACACACACACACACACACATTCCTCCCAAGGATAAACAATAATTTTAAAAATATTGCAGTCTAAATCCACACTACAAGAGAGAAGCACTTTTTGGGGGGTAAATGTAATAAAATTTATACAGAAAGCTTTGTGAACAATAAGTATAATGCTTTGTATTATTATGTACAAAGTTTTAGTTTCTGTCTCTTATTTCTAGGCAATAATCCTAAATGTTAGTGAGGCAAAAGAAAACAGCTCCACTAATGGAAATCTAATTTCCATGAAAAATGACAAAACTGCATATTTCATTAGTTATATAAACATCTGGAATTGAAATTAAAATATTTGAAAATCAAAGTCAATTTAATAGTCAGGCATCCCTCCATTTCACTATGCATCTCTATAAACAGTAGTTCCAGGTACAGAATTTATTTCCCTAATCCAATTCCTCAGATAAAGGAATGAGAGAGAAGTAGGGCAGGAGGCTGGTTCTTCCAGTAACATCTTTAATTTAAGCAACTTTAACCAATGATTATAAAGAACCCAAGAGTAGCCTAGGTGACTCAGTTGGTTAAGTATATGCTTTTGGCTCAGGTCATGATCTCAGGGTCCTGGGATTGAGCCCCAGATCAGGCTCTCCACTTAGCAGCAAGTCTACTTCTCCCTCTGCCTCTGTGATCCCTCTCCCTCTGTGTTCACTTTTGCTCTCTCTCAAATAAATAAATAAAATCTTGTAAAAAAAAACCCTGAAGAACACAATATCTATTTACATATTTCCCAATTCATTTATGACCTTTCTTAAACACATATATTCATCTCCTTTTCTAAGGAAAGAGTGGTTTATATTTTAAATAAATCAATGGAGGAGGCACCTGGGTGGCTCAGTTGGTCAAGCATCCCACTCTTGATATCAGTTCAGGTCATGATCTCTGGGTGGTGAGGTTGAGCCCCTTGTTGAGCTCCACATTCAGTGGGGAGTCTGCTTCTCTTCCTCTCACTTTGCCTCTTCCCCCACTCTCTCTCTCACACACACACAAATAAATAAATAAGCCCTTAAAAATTTAAAGAAATAAACTAACGGAGGAAGAAAAAGTTGAGCGATCACTATACTACTCTAGAACAGATGGTATTTGTTGGAAAATCTTTATCATTGAGTTAAAGACATAATTATGTTAAATTTAAAGAAAGATTTCCAAATTTTCTTACTTTATTTGGAGAATATTTGTCTAAAGTCTAAATATTTCAGTAAATCAGAGCTTGAATACTCATAATTCTATTAATATTTTGCTGGCATTATGTATTTGTGTGTGTGTGTGTGTGTGTGTGTGTGTGTTTGTGTGTGTGTCCAGTGAAGGCAGAAGAGGAAAGGCAAGAACCACTATATTATCTTCCTATTCTCCTTGAAGGAGAGTGAAGTTGGGGAACAAGGAATGGAATTCCAGTTTAGGTATCAGAAAAAATTATTTCCATTCCCAAAGACTCCAGTCTATGATTCACATTTATATAATACCAAATAACATAGGCTTCTTTTCATGGTCAATGAGGATTAAATGCACTACCTGCCTCCCAGAACCTGGCAGAAATATGGAAATTTGTTTATCTAATCAATAGTTGTCTCTCAGTCCAGTATGCATTTTGACTCAACATATCTATTTAATTTAGTTGTATTTTTAATTTTTAAAATTATAATTTTTGTTTGTTTGTTTTTAAAAGAATATTGGGGCACCTGGGTGGCTCAGTTGGTTAAGCGACTGCTTTCGACTCAGGTCATGATCCCGGAGACCTGGGATCGAGTCCCACATCGGGCTCCCTGCTCGGCAGGAAGCCTGCTTCTCCCTCTCTCACTCCCCCTGCTTGTGTTTCCTCTCTAGCTGTGTTTCTCTCTGTCAAATAAATAAATAAACATATTTTTAAAAATTTAAAAAAAAAAGAATATAGCAAAATACTGAGGTGTCAGGAACAGTGAATTTGTGTCTTCTTAAATGCCCCTTCTGCTTTCTGGCATCCCATTTCATTAATTCCTTTAGCCAATCTAAAATAGATATAAGGCTTTTAATTTAATGGAGTAAAATAAAAAAAGTTATTACTTACCTTAGGATTTTTTAACTGCCTGGATCTTAATCTTTGATTATTGACTTTAGCCTAATCTGTGATACTAACCATTCTTTGGGATAAAAACCCTTCCCCTTCCTGCGTGAGCAGGTTTGTTCCAGTCCCATGAATTGTTACCTGTTTGGCTTGACTACTCCTTGAGGACTATTAGTTCTTTCCTTAGGCTTATCCACTTATAATAGACTCATCATTGGTTCTGCTTTACCTCCCAGAGCAAAATCCAAACTCTTTAGCATAGTATATGAGAAACTCCATCATCTTGAATTCTGGTTTTATTAGATTGAACCATATATATTTCCCATCCACTCGGATTTCCACCTCCATGGTTTTAAATGCTGAGGAAATTCTTTATATATGTAAAATGATATACAAATTTGTGATCATTTTAACTTTTTAATAATTGTTACCTAATACATGTTTTTTATTTTTCCTGCAAATGCATAGGATTCTGCTAATGGTTTTCCTATGTTATACAGCTTGTTTTTTAGGCCACAAGGTTATAGCAGATAATTATTTCAATGTGATATATTGTTTTAAAATCTTATAGTTTCCATTAAAATATTCATAAAGAAAGTTGAATTATATATATTTTGACTTTTTGTGCTAAAGCTAAATGTATTTCATAATGTGAAAGGGATAGTAAAATATTCACTTTTCTATTTTCTCAAGTTCATGTAATATATGGAACATTTATTCCATGACTGGTTTTCGAGAAAAGTCTTTAGAAAATCAAGTTGAGATAATAATTTTAGAGACAATTTCTTGTCAATGCATCAATTTGGTAATTTGATATTCTTTTTTTTTTAATTTATTTGAGAGAATGAGCAGGGGAAGGGACAAAGGGAGAGTGAGAAGTGTATGGAGCCCAATGCGGAGACGATCCCAGGATCCTGAGATCATGCTGAGCTGAAGGCAGATGTTTAACTGACTGAGGTACCCACATGCCCTGGTAATTTGGTATTCTTTAAAGCATCTGTTCTATCTATAAAATTGTCATATTTATTAGCCTATTGTTTTTTAATAAGAATACTAGCCTTTGCCTTTCCTTAATGACTGGTTGGCACCCATCTAACATGCTATAGTGTTTAAGAACACAGACTCCCCATACCAGACCTCTTCCACTTATTATCGTCAGTTAGTTAAGTATTAAGCCTTGTTAAAGTATTAAATCTTAAAATGTGGGCAGTGATGATTATAGTACTTTTATTGCAGTGTTGCTGTGAAAATTAAATGAGCTAGTATATTGAGAGCACTTAAAAATGCTTTATGTGTAGAAAGTGTTAGTGATTTCTTTATCCACATATTGTTTAATAAACAAAAATTTAAGAGGTCCAACACAGAATTCTGATCTACTCCAGATCCCCCAATCTGTTTCTTCTTCTATAATGTCCTTCTAAGTAAAAAATATGACATTTCACAATTACTTAGTCCAAAAAACTACTAGCTATCATTGATTTCTTCCTTCCCATCATCTCTTACATCTACTTCTTCAGTACATTTTATCATCTGTCAATTTTAATATCTTCTAAGTTGGAGAGTTTCTCACTATTATTATTACTGTCCAAGTCCACAGCACTATCTTCTCAATTGCTGCCATGGACTCATAGATGATGTCTCTGGCCTTACTCATATTTCACATTCTGTTCTCTGCACAGCAGTCAGCTTCTCTTACTTAAAAGACAAATCAGATCAAATTATGTCCCTGCTAAAAATTGCTTGAGTCTTCCAACAAAAATTAGAATAAAATCAGAATTATTTATCCTGACCTTAAAAGGCTGCGTACATCGGCCCCTGTTTCATCCCAACCTCATTCCCTATCAGGTCCTACACACTCCCTGCACAGGGTCTTCTTACCAGTGGGTGTCTTCAAAACATGTTAACCTGTTTTTTTATTGTGGAAGTGTTAAGGTGTGAGAGGAGAGGAAGTAGTCAATTGTTTTATGATTAGGTCTCAATCTTTTGGTGAGCCTGTGCTCCTGAACTTTGAAGTTCACCTGTGCTTCTCATTTTTCTTTTCTCCCCTTAGGTGAGACAGGATAGCTGTAGGGAGCTGGAGTTGTGTGTATCCCTTTCCCAACATGGAAGATAGAGGGGGCTGGATGGGTATTTTCCTTCTCCCATGTAGAAGGCTATTGCTGACCAGAGTTGGGTATTTCTCTTCCCCTAGATAGTCAGGCTCTGATAAAAACCCCAGCAGATTAGGCTGTGGTAAAATATTTTTTTTCAGAGGGATTGCCTTGTTAAGAAGAACACAGTGCCATGGCTTATTTCAAAATCGTTCTTTTTCCCCTTTTCTCTAATAGTCTCTGTGAGGATCTGGAGTTGCTCCTGGAGGTAAAATTAACAAAAGCGTGGGAGCTCTCTGATGACTGGGTACTCCAGATATTTTAACTCTCAGACTCATCCACACTGAGCCTCCAGCAATTTGTCAATTGCATTTCAATTTTTCCTATCCTGGCACTTATTCCTGGGGAGGTTTCTGCTCTGGTAAATTGAGAGTCTCCATATCCTCCATCTGTCTCTTCAGTTTGGGGAGCAGCAATTTACCCTGTGATCTCATTTCTTGGACAGATCTGCGTCGTTGGTTTTTCAGTTTGTTCAGCTTTTGACTTGTTAAGATGAGTGGCAACTTCTGTGCCTCTTACATGCTGGACTGGAAACTGGAATCCCTCTTCATTGGATGTGTGTAGCAGTGGCTTTTTCCAAATTTGAATTCTTTTTAAGTTTTTTGTAAAACTTACAAAGCAAGAGAAAGAGGTGTAGTAGAAAAATGTTATTAATCATTGAAAAAGCAAAAGCATTAAAGGATTGGACTGAGTTGGTATTTAACTCCAGCTGTAGAAATATCAGGCACACAGAGGATCTTCTAAAGGAGATTTAAATTCATATATTTGAGCAGAGGACTTGCAAAATATTACAGTGATACTTATATAGCACTTCTCACTAGTTTAAGTGAGAGATTTATTGAACATAAAAGCAGGCTATTTGTAATCCTAATAATATGGGTAAAGAAACCTGGACATAGGAAAATTAAGTAACCATCCAAGGTCACCCTCTGATCATCTGCTGTATACTCTAATAAATCTGAACATCGGAACATTAATATTCTTTTTCTTCTATGAAAATTGATTCAGAAATATACCTTTCTTAATTGCTTCCCCACAGGATTTATCACCTACGGATAGGTACAAGATGAATTAGGGCACATGGAGGCAAGTTTCTTACCTATTTCGTAAACACAGCCTCCATTGGAAACTCCCCAACTACTAGATTCATCAACATATTCCTTCAGGGGATGCAAAGAAAGGTGTGGAATACAAGGCTAAGTTCTCTCTTTTTTTTTTTTTTTAAATATTTTATTTATTTGACAGAGAGAAACACAGCCAGAGAGGGAACACAAGCAGCGGGAATGAGAGAGGGAGAAGCAGGCTTCCCGCGGAGCAGGCAGCCTGATGCAGGGCTCGATCCTGGGACTCCTCCGGGTGACCTGAGCTGAAGGCAGAGGCTTAACCACTGAGCCACCCAGGCGCCCCTAAGGCTAAGTTCTATAATTAAGGGCAAATTACTTTATTACTTCACAAACTATAATTTGAATGAATAAACATATAAATTTATTTATATCAATAGCCATGTCTAAAACACCACTTAAGATAGTTCCTAAATGAGGGCAAAGATCCAATGCATTTTGAGAGCCTGGTAGGTCTCCTATAGAATTATAAAGGAGAAACGGGCCCATAAGTAACATTACTCAGTGATGATTAACAACAACAGCAACAAAGTTAAATATACACACTTGAGCCTCTTTTGGCTGCTAAAGGTTTTATTTAATTCAGTCCTTTTATCATGAAAATGTAGTCAGTTCATAGTGAGATAGATAGATCCTCTTGCCTTTTGCCAGAATAATAAAGCTACCACTGTGACAGGTATGATTCCTTACTCTAAAAGACTTGTTTTACACATCATTAGATATTCTCTGATACTTACTGGAGATACTGACGGTGAAGTATTGATACTGAAAGTGATGTGGGAGAATACACAGAGAACCTAGATAGTATAGTGGAAAGATAACTCAATAGCTCAAATTTATAGTTTACTATAACAATATCTGACTTTAAAAGGACAAACATAATTTTATACTATTTTAAAGCACCATCCGCCTTATACTATTTTAAAGCACCATCCCAAATGCAAACTGCATTTGCATCAGTGTCTGTCTCCCTCCATGGGCCTTTCTAATGGTTTAGATCAAGGCTATTTTATCTTTGATCCTTCGATTTCCAATATAAGTCGTTTGCCCTCAAACTGTAACCACAAAAAATGTACTAAATGAGTAAATGAAAGACCTCCATCTGTAAGTCAAAGACGTATTTTTTCTCCTTTCTCTGGTGAAAGTTATTTAGCATTTCTGAAGTTTTTGGAATTTTTTGCTCTTTTATCTAATATAGAGAAGAGTTGCCACCATTACTTAGAAACACCATAAGTAGTTGATAAAATAATATATAACTGCTTAAAATTATTTTAGAGGATTAAGAGATGATAGGAAGAAATTACTGGTATAGTAAAGGGAACAAAATGTTGAGACTTGATATTGAAGTTGCTTTTTTTCCCCAACCACAGTCATACAAATCCACGAATTTACCATTGCTTTCTACTCTCAAGGAAATACAAATTAGTTAAGGATAATAAAACCAACATTCAGCTTCATGTTTGTGGGTTGAGTTGCTACATGGAATCAGAATGTATTTTCTGTGTCATAATATTTTTATAGTGAAGCAGCCAAAATACCACAAATGCATAGCACGAGCTGCATGTATTCTGGCCCTTCCAGGCATTTCTGTGGTTTGGTGTTAATAAATGGAGGTGAGATATAGTTTGCAGTTAGGATCAAATTACAACAAACACAGGGTTTTCTAAAAATATAAGAGTTGCTAAAATAGCTTCCCTATTACCTTGGGAGAGGATGCCTGTCCATCAACAAGCTGAGACTTCAGAGTAAGTTCTCACAACTGGATCTTTTGAGCCTAGTCAAAGTAAAAGCAATTATGAAAGACCTTTACCTCACATTTCCACAATAGCCTTGTGTGGCAAGCACTAATATACAGTGGGACTTGCTTTTCCCCTTCCTTCTTGTTTCTTAATAGGGTGTTTTTGCCTGTTACTGAATTTAAAAGAATTGGATGATCCCTTAATTTCAGAAATTATCAAAAAGTACTAAGACCAGTTGTGTGTATTTACCTTGTCGACCCATCTAATAATTATCTTATGTTATTTCCTAATGTATAGGTCATCATTTATAAGCATGCGATTTGTTCACAGGTTACTTTTCTTTGTATTTTTTCCATCAATTTCACCCTGGTTTGGTTACATCAGATAATGATATAATGTAGCTTGGAAACACAGTGTATGGCATATGTAATATGCACAGTACCTTGTGGTTATTAATACACATCTAAATATAAGATACTTCTTAAGATTAAAGAAAAATAGAGGCTCTGATTTTTTATATACTCATATAATTTTGATTTGTTTTTCTGGTATAATAAATGTGAAGTATATTCTATAGTTCTCCAATGTTGTTACTACGGTTGCACACTAGGTTTTCAAGCTATTCTTTATGATTGATAGTCTAACATGAAATTTGTGTTTTGAAATAATGTGGGTTTTCTGAAGTGGTATGTTTTAACGTTCACCATTTCTCATATGGGTCAATTTCTCAGTATTCTGAGAATATATCTTGATAAGTATTTATGTGGGTTTTGATGTAGCAACTAAGACTCTTGTTTCATTTCAAACAATAAACCAAATATTATGGGTTCCATACATTTAGATCATAGAAAGTTAAACTGTGCTATACTTAATTCTACTTTGTAAGGAAACATTTTAAAATGGTGCTGAAAACGATACTAAAACTTTTAGATTATTCTTACAGAATGAAGCCCTCAACACATCATCAATCATTTTCTTTTGTTTCCGTCTCTATGATGTCTCTTCATACCATTTTCAACAAACTCCCTGTGGATATTTTGACCTTAAGACAACTGCCACCATTCTTATAGCTACACAAAAAGACATTTATTACAGTCAGATCAATGCAAAACTGATGCAGTTAAACCATTTTCTAATTAGGTCTCTTTCCAATTAATCTCTGATGATGCTTTCCACTAATTCAAAGGTTCCAACCAACTGATGTTTTGTTCTTTTGTTTTTATTTTGACAAGGACAAACTGAATTTCTCATTGCCCAGGAATACACTTGCAACCATCACAGTAATTTATATTTATGCTGCTAAATATTTCAGTCCTCCAGAACATTTAGTAATAAAGGACCTCTCGTGTTGGACACACTAGAAAGACAGTTACCACATAGTCTCATTTCAGCCTTTGTATTGACTATTTCCATTAGCAATGTAGAAAACAGTATAAGTTGATTGTTGTCAAATTGAAAATGTGAATCAAATGGGACAGGATAGATATTGGGCAATTGAACAACTTTCTAACTTCCACACCATTTATGTGGCCCTATGAAGTCTGATGGCCTCTAATATTGGATTCATTGCCTTCTGATACTGGAACCAAGCACTTGGGTCCTGAAGTTAGGAAAGAGTCTGGGTAGCTCAGACATAGTTTTGACAATGCCAAAACAAGCTTGGAAAGGGAAACAGCTTAACCAAGGATTTGGCAGCATAAAAACCCAACAAATATGTTAATTGATGTTTGTTTTAATATTGAATATAGTCAAATCCTTTTTTATGTAAAACCAACCCATTAAAGAAGACACCCTCTGAAGGAAAACATTTGAGCAACAGAAGTCAAAATGCTAACTGAGCCATTCTTTGTCAGAAGTCACAAAAAGAGGCTGAAACTTTTTTATGAGGGTTCAAAATGAGATGGAAGGGAGAATGAGTGTATGAAAACTATGCTTCCCTTTAGATTGTACATAACAGCATTCACTACAACGTGTTGGGTAAGAAAAATCTTCTTCACCAAATTTTGGTGCTCAAAGGTGTAAAACATAAATGTATTAGCCAAACATCTGCAAGGCCTTTAAAAGATTAAAATATTAACATTTTATTTTTACAATGAAGATCCACCATATAGTTATGAAATGTTATGTACTGAGATTCAAAATTTTGATTTTGGAAATTCGTCTGCACTGAAATGTAGCCTAAATGAACCTTGTTTTTCTCTTAAAATTTTCTCTGGGTTATAATTACCAACATGTGAGATATATAAATTCAGTTGATAAAACCATGGCAGGTATAGGCACGCTGCTAATTCCTAAACATATCCATTATATTGAAAACAAACCAAAAAATACATTGTTTTGATGCGTGACTGGCTATAGCCCCTTCAACTGTTAAGTTCTACTAATCAACGTCTCCTGAGTAAAAAAGGTGAAAGTTATATATCAGAAAACACATACCAAGGCTAATAGCACTTGCATTTTACCAGGAATAAGGTGGAACATAATTATGATGATAATAATAATAACCATGTATGGAGAACCCACTGAATACCTGGCTCACAATATGGCAATCTGGGTGTTCTGTTTAATTATTAAACAAATCTTAAGACCAATATTATCTTTCCCATCTTATAGATAAGGAAACTTGTTAAGTAGCCTGTCCAAAAATAATCACACAATTAATGTGAAGCCAAACCCCAGATCCAGATCTGACTGTAGTAAAAGCCTATGGACTTTTCAATCAGCAATCCTGCCTAAAAAAATAATCAAGTGAAACACCAGAGATAAAGAGAGAATATGATATCTCTGGTCAAGCCCATGTTGTGATTTCATGCTTTGAGGTCATATTCCCCCATTCCCATCCCACTCCAAGCGCAGCAGTTATAAAAAAGCAATTTCAGGGAAAACAATTAAATAATAGAACCAAATTAAAGAAAATTCAGATATAGATCTCGGTGGACTTGAAATGGAAGAGAAACCACCAAGGACTAGTGGGTATGTGTGTTTGTACGTGGGAGTGGGGGTAAGGTAGGTATGATGGCCATTTGTTTGCACTCAAATCTATTCCCTGCCTTTCATCTGGCTAGATTGCAGGTATATTTCCCAAGCTCTCTTGACAGCAGGCTTTGGCTAGGTTGGCCAATGAGAAGCAATAACAAGAAACTGGAAAACAGGAAAAAAGGAAAATTTAGGTCATCTAGCCTCCTATCTCTGCCTCACTGGCATCTGACAGTGACTATGTCTCTCTAGTGGCTCATGGTCTTGCCAGACCCATTCCTTCCATGGTCCCAGCTACCCCCACTCCAGGCTGGTTCTGGTTTTTGTCCAATGGCACTGGTGGCTAGTCTCTGATAACAGCAGCTACAGCAATATAAGAAATGGTACTGGAGCAGTTGTCCCAGAATGGAGGAGGGACTCAGAGGAAGAAAATGTAAGCAAGAAATGGATAAGCACAGAGAGATAGAGAGAGGAGGAAAGAGAGAGAAACAACCCTACCAGATTAGAATTAAAACTAAAATTTCAAACTAATTAGAACTAAATAACCCTAAGAAAGGCTACCTGAAAATTCAGGATATTAATATACTATAGGTAAAATGGGGAGAAAAGAAAATCTCAAAAAAAACTACTATAAATTTATAAAATTAAGATCATTAAAGAGATAAATAACAAATCAATTAAAAAGAGAAAATTATAGGAAAAGAATAAGATTGTGAAACTAGAACTAATGGTTATGGAAAATAATAATTGGTAGAAATAATAGATGTCATATACCTCATTCCCCAAAAATCTTGAAATATCAGAATTAGCAAATACATACTATAAGCAAATGTAATGACTATGGTTTATGCCACTCCAGTGGATAGATCCAAACAAATTTAGCATGCTATCATTTCTCTCCTTTTGATATTACCATAGAGCAGGTCAATTCATTAGGACACCAAGAACAACCAACTCATATTGATGAGCTCTCTTATATAACGAAACCAAATGTGGTGTATTTTTCAGATTTTAAATGGCAGTGGATGACATATCATGGCTTTTGCTTTAAAACATATGCAAATGAAAATCAACTCAGCTATGTGTTAAGTTGCCAACCTTTGAAGATTTATTGTTTATTCATATACTGTAGAGAATGATGGCTTTATCTATCATCTATCTATCATCTATCTATCTATCTATCTATCTATCTACCTATCTATCTACCTATCTATCTATCATCTACTCATTTATTTATGCCTAAAGGCAGTCCTGGAACTATCTAATGATACTTGTATGGTCAGCATCTGTGCCCAGAGGCTTAACTATCTATTTACACAAGAGTCCTGGTTTGCATCCTCAATTTTCACAATAAATGTACCAGCTCTTTTTTTTTACTTCACTTTCATATATAAATTGCATTTCTATGGATCAACCAAACAGAATACCTGGATTGCAAGCCCGTGTCACAGAATATATTCAACTATTCCCTGTCCTATGTTTATCAAAAATCCTATTCAGATAAAACCTATTTATGGAAGGAAACATCAAAGAGAAATAATTCTCTAGTCTAATTGGTTTACTTAGTTCACCCTGCACCACTGGAAAGCTGTAAACACCAGAGTATGTTATCATAGCTACTCACAGACCTGTCTTTACTGAATTGCATGTCGGTGTTATACTCTAGACCAATACTGAGGGCTGCTGTAAGAAAAACAATATGAAAACCTCTTTGCTTAGAGAAGGCTAAACTCCTTTAACAAACAGATCCAAAGATCTCTGTCTCAGACACAGCAGAAGCTTATTTCTCATTCACCTAATAGTCCCAAATGGGTGTTCCTAGTAGGTACATAATTTTCATCCATGCCATGGTTTGGGTATATTTTGTGGTTCTGTCATGCCCTACTTCTTCATCATCATGTGCATCCAACAGGTAGACGGTGATGGAGAGCCTGGCTCAAAGCTTTAGCCAAAAAATAGCACTCATGATTTTATGCTCACTTTCCACTAGTGGGAATTATGTGAACAGTCATACCTCATTGCAAGAAGTGCTGGGATATTTGGTTCCCAGGTAGGCAGCATCTTCCTATTGATGATTCTGTATTTTGGGAAAACAGTATAGTATTTGGACAGATGTACACTCTCTGCCACACTGTTATCTATTCTAACCACAGCAATGTGTAGAGGACATTGACGATGACTTTAAAAAATAAATGTGTAAAGTTTCTTTCAAAATAAGCCAGAATAACCTTTTTCTTTCTTTAAGAAACTGATATACCTTTCCTTTTGAATGACATAAATCATGTAAATGGTCATGATTTTATTGGTTGTTTGTTCAATTACTATTCCCTTAGTTTTCTGTTTTGATGTAAGACAAGCTTAAATCAAATTGGTAGTTAAAATTTAATAACTGTGCGGGATCTTATAATTTGCATAAGAGAAAAATAAAATTCATGTATTTATTATACAAGTAATACTTTAACATGGTCAAGCACTCAAAAGGACAAAATGATGCCAACATTTGGGCACCTTTTCCCAGAGCCAACGACGTTTAGAAGGTGCTTTAGGACCCTTCCAGAGCTATTTCCTGCATCTATAGTCACAAGTTGTCCTTTCTTTTTTTTCATTTTCCTAAAACATGTGCTTTCCTCTGTCTAAACAGTCAGATATCACATGTTTCTTGTTAATTTTATTCCCAATATTTTTCTCGTTCATTGCTGTTTTAAGTGGGGTTATGGGGATTTTTCTCTGTTATATATTTTAATTATTATATAATAGGTGAATGCTGCTAGTTTTCAGGTGAGCCTCGAGTTTTTCAAGTATACAGTGCTATAAAATCTATAATAATTATAATTTTACTCTGACCTTAACACTTGTATTCCTATTCTCTTACTTAAGTTACCTAGTACTTGTAGAACAACCTTATATAATAGCTTTGGTAGCGTTTTTGTCTTGTTCCAATATAACTGGGAATGTTTCTGAGAATTCCCCTTTTAGCATTCCTCCATTGGATTAAGATATTTTTCCTTTTTGTGGTAGAATTTGTATACTTTATGTGAAATAATTTTTAATTCATTGTTAGCACTATGTGCTATCAGGTTTGGTTAAAAAATTGATGCTACAGGTGGCACCTGGGTGGCTCAGTTGGTTAAGCAACTGCCTTCGGCTCAGGTCATGATCCCGGAGACCCGGAATCGAGTCCCACATCAGGCTCCCTGCTCGGCGGGAAGCCTGCTTCTCCCTCTCTCACTCCCCCTGCTTGTGTTCCCTCTCTGGCTGTGTTTCTCTCTGTCAAATAAATAAAATCTTTAAAAAAAAAATGATGCTACATTGATTAAACAATTCAGAAATTTGGTTTCTTTTTCTATGCTCTAGAGCACTCAAATAAATTAAAGTTTTCTGCTCTATACACTAACAAATATTGGCCTAATGCTTTAGGGTTCAGAGGCTAGTTAAACAGGGGTGCCTGGGTGGCTTAGTTGGTTAAGCGACTGCCTTTTGCTCAGGTCATGATCTCAGAGTCCTGGGATGCGGGGTGGCTCCCTGCTCAGTGGAAAGCCTGCTTCTCCCTCTCTCACTCCCCCTGCTTGTGTTCCCTCTGTAGCTATGTTTCTCTCTGTCAAATAAATAAATAAAATATTTTTTTTTTAAAAAGAGAGTAGTTAAACAATATAAATTCTTTCTTAGCTTTTATGACAATTGAACTACTTATTTTGGGGGCATAGTTGCTTTGAGAATATATTTTTTTCTATAAAATCTCTCATTTTATCAAGATTTGTGAAGTTATTTGAATAAAGTTAAGTAACATCATGTGGTCCTTTTAGACTTCTCTCAATCCATAATTATTTCCCCCTTCTCAATTCTTATTTGTGTATTTGCACTTTCTCCTCTTGTTTTCCCTTAATAAGCTTATCTGCTTACTCAATTTTTAATAACTTGTTCTTGGATTTATTCAATAGTTCTATATTTTTCTACTTTCTAATTTGCTAATTTTTGCTTTTCTCTTATTCCTATATTCCTTGTACTTTTCTTAGAATTATTTTATTGCTGGGGCACCTGAGTGGCTCAGTCGGTTAAGCCTCTAACTCCTGATTTCAGCCCAGGCCATGGTTTTGGAATCATGAGATCGAGCCCCATGTGAGGTTTCATGTTGAGCACAGAGCCTGCTTAAGATTTTCTCCCTCTCCCCATGCCCTTCCCCACATGCATGCTCACTCTCTCTCTTTCTCTCAAAAAAAAAAAAATTATTTGTTCTTATTTTTATTTTTTTATTTGCCCATAGTTTTTTTTTAATCAACACTTTTTCATTGTTACAAAGGGAAAGGTGTTGAAGATATAGAAAGAAAGGCCATGCATACAATGAAACACAACACAACATCACTTTAGATTTCAGGAAGTAGTAAGCATCTATTTAATGGGTCTTTGGGGAAATCAGAAAAGGGGGGAACCAATAAAGAGAAAGACCAACTTAGAGACCAAAAGGGAAGCTAAGCAATGGAACCTCTTCCTGGAACCACAGGAGAGAGACTAAATGAGGTCTTCATTGCCTTTTCAGGGATCATAACATCTCGTCCACTGCTTGCTCTAGAATTCCTACTCTCACTCCACCTCTGTCTGTGCCTCCTCCACTGCCTGCTTCAGATGCTGCGCATTCTTCCTCTTTCTGGCATCTGCCACCTTCTCAGCTGCCTGCTTCTCAGCTTGCAGGAGTGGCTGGCTACCCTGGGATTGACCATTTCTGTCATTATGGCTGATGCCGCTTCTGACACTGTTTTTAATTTTTATTATTGAAGTGTAATTGGCATAAATTGCTGTATGAGTTTTAGGTGTACAACATATTGATTCAACAATTCAGTGCATGATGCAATGCTCACCATGGTAAGTATAGTTATCATCTATCACCATACCAAGTTATTACAAATATAATTGGTATTTTTTTTGTTCCTTTCTACCTCCCAGAGATACTCACTTTTTTTTATTACTATTTCTTCTTCTTTTTTCTTTAAAGATTTTATTTACTTATTTGATAGAGAGAATCACAGCCAGAGAGGGAACACAAGCAAGGGGAGTGGGAAAGGGAGAAGCAGGCTTCCCATCAAGCAGGGAGCCTAATATGGGGCTCAATCCCAGGTGTCAAGGATCAGGGTTAACCAACTGAGCCACCCAGGTGCCCCACTATTTCTTCTTTTTTTTTTTTTTTTTAAAGATTTTATTTATTTATTTGACAGAGTGAAACACAGTGAGAGAGGGAACACAAGCAAGGGGAGTGAGAGAGGGAGAAGCAGGCTTTCCGCTGAGCAGAGAGCCTGATGTGGGGCTCGATCTCGGGTCTCCGGGATCATGACCTGAGCCGAAGGCAGTCGCTTAACCAACTGAGCCACCCAGGTGCCCCTATTTCTTCTTTATGAGTATAAACACTGAGAATTTTCCAAAGTTTAGCTATACTTTATAGGTTCTGATATAAGTGCTTTCATGTCATTTTCCAGGTATTTTTCATTTTGGTTTTGATTTTTCTCTTCTTCAAAAAAGGTTTTGGTGGTGGTGCCTGGGTGGCTCCGTCGGTTAAGAGTCTGCTTTTGGCTCAGGTCATGATCCATGATTCTGGGATCAAGCCCTGCATTGGACTCCCTGCTCAATGGGGAGTCTGCCTCTCCCTCTCCATCTTTATCACCTCCCCCCAACCCAGTGGTGGCTCATGCATTCTCATGCATGGCACCCTCTCTCTCTTAAATAAATAAATAAAATCTTTTTTTTAAAAAAAGGTTTTTTTGTTTCTTTTTAATTTTAAGTGAAAGCATTTGTCACTTTCCAATTTGGTTATTATTTCTGTTTGTATTACACTGTGATCAGAGAATGCTGTCTGTATTATTTCTCCTATTTTGCATGTATTGAGATATTTTTAATATCCTACATATATAATTAAATCCTATAAATGGTCATTGTACTTGTAATAAAGGCATATAGTTTGTTTCCAAGGTAATCCGGAATTTGTCATGTCAGCATTATCTTATCCCTTGTTTTGTTTTATTTAGGGCTTCAGTACTCTTAAAAAAAATCTTTCTCTAATAAATGTATCAAGGACTAGGAGGAATGAATAAAACTAAGGTATCAATGTTGTCTGTGTATATTCATTTGTGTTTGAGTTTGTTTTTGCTTTAAGAATTTGTTTTTGCTTAGCTGGTCGATGCAATGTTTTTGGCAAAAAGATATTCACAGATGTCATACTTTCACTGCAGAGTGCACTCTGTCATCATTAAGGACTCTTCTAAGTTTCATTTAATGTTAGTGTGCCAATTTCAACCATGTCTGATATGATGATATGTGTCCTATTTTATTTTTGTTTGGTATGTTCTTTTCTATCATTTAATTTTCAATCTTTCTGAGTCACATTGTGTTAAATAAATCTATCGTTTTTGCTAGTTTTCCTTTGTGATCCAATTTGAGAATGTTTTTCTCTTAATTGACTCTAGTACATTTGCATTTGTTAAGATGGCTTTTATGTTTATTCTTAGCTGTGTCATCATAATTTATATTCTGGTTTCTGTCTTATATGTTAAATTTCCCAATGTTTTATTAGTATTTTCTTTGGCTGTGGTAGGTTTTTGGGTACATTGATAAACAGTGCTTAAAATATATTGTAGTATAAGGTGGAGAAAAATAGATATTTGAATAAGTAGATGTGTGCACCCATAATATATACATATTTATGTACATGTATCCATTTATAAATTTCTCTGTCAGATAAAAAGAATTTTACATTGCTCATATCACAGATGGTCAGAGGAGCAATTCTACAATAGAAAGAACACTCAAATAAGACTCCAAAGACCTGGCTTCTTGTTCTGGGTCCTTCTTGTATTAGCCAGAACACATTAGAGATACTATTAAAATTCTCTATGATGTTAAGATACTATTTCTCTTATAGTAAAATTCTTTAAAAGGTAAAATATTCTAAAATGTACTTTTGGAATTACCAGCTCT
The DNA here is from genome assembly GCA_004023965.1 of Spilogale gracilis. Lineage (NCBI taxonomy): Eukaryota > Metazoa > Chordata > Mammalia > Carnivora > Mephitidae > Spilogale > Spilogale gracilis. Next base: position 31,061 of record PITA01008341.1, read on the forward strand.
GTCTCCATCTTTAAAATATATTTCTCAAATAATCACCCAAAACAGCAAAATGAAAAGTCAAAACTTTAACCTTGACGTTGCAAGTGAACTGGAAATCTTCATATATACAAATTCAGAAACAAAAATATTCTGTAACCCCAGTGAATTTTATCAGATTAGTGACCCTCTGCAATGATTTTGACATTTGCCCATTCAGAAGTCCCCCTGACTCTTCACATAACCTGCATAAATGCTTCTGGTGACTTTTAAGGACAACTGACAGAGGCACCTGATGATTTTCAGGATGAGAACACAACAGCAGCAGGTATCTTTAGACCTGGAAAGAAATAGGGTGGGAGGTTCTCAGTCATTTGGAACCAGTCATGAGGCTGCAGGAGGAGGCTACATGTACCACAACATGAAAATAGAATAGCAAATGCTGCTCACACAATAAAGAAATGAGAAGATGGGGCAGAGCGTGAAATGTAATGTGAGCTTAGCTGGTGTCTGGGCTAGTATGTCATCCCTCTGTCCTTTGTTGTGCCTCAAAATAGAAAACAAAGGCCACCGGCACCTCCTGTGCAACAATCTAAATCTACATTAATTTACAATCTCAGTTCCGTTGTCACCTAGGAACCTCATGGGCATAAATCATCTCAGTAATGTTACTGTAAATAACAGCCCACTGGGCTGTTGTTGATTCATTAACTTCTCACTGTTTCTAACAACACTCCATTTTATGACACAAGGGATCTCCACAGCATAAAGAAAAAGGTTATAAGTATTTTTAAGCACACCTCACTGTATATTACATGTAAGGCAGGGCTGTTCTTTTAGATATTACATCTTTTAGAGGTAAATTTAAACTTATTGGCTATAATAACTGGAAAAGTTATTATATGTCTAAATTAATATGTGTACTAGAAAAACATATACCTTGGAAAACACAAGACACTCTTATTGAATTAAAAATTGAAATTCTACTCAAGGGTAGAAAGAAGGTAGCAATTATTTAGTATCTTCTAAGTGCATTTCAACGTGCTCTCTTTTTGTATCCTTATGGCAAACTTGCACAGTATGTGTTAATGTTCTTATTTTAGAAGTGAGAAAACTGTGGAACAGAAAGGTTAAGTATCTTTCCTATACCCATTTAGCTCAGAACTGCAAATATAGGAATCAAACCATGGTGTGTTTGACTCCAAAGCCCTCCCTTTCCATTTTTTCCCATATATCAACTATTTCCTCTAGGGCATATTATAGAAGAGGTACCCTCCTACACAATGTAGAATACTTAAAACAGATAATGCAGTATATGTGAGACAAAATATGAGGAGAGGTTTAAGATAGTAGTAAGGGATTGAAGTAACATCAATATCAAATCTGACTTATAAAATTCAGAAAAGAGTTCATGACAAAGATGACATTTCAAATAGTTTTTAAGGGATTGGAAGACATTGTGAAGAAAAACTGCATTATTAAGCATATCTGATAAACTGTATAAAGTTGGATGTGCTCCCTACTTACTTTTGTAGACACATGGCCGTTTTACCCAGTGTGTTTTGTGAAAGAAGCCTTTGGCAGATAAGAAATTATTGCAGGTAAGATTAATTATGTCTACACTGAAAACATGCCTGCGAAAAATTTGGAGGCCTTTCTCTTTAATGAATTATCATATTCATATATTAGCCAGATTTAAAGTAACAAATCTGTTCTCATTTATAAAAGAATACACCAAGAAAGGATTTAACAAACCACTGACCACAAAGAAGAATTTAGCAGAAAGGTATGTCAATTAAAGTTCTAAGGTATATATTAAAATGTGTATATATTTAACACCTGGAAAGCCTGTTGACATGTGTTCTTGGGAAATTGCATGAGCTGTCTAAAATTCAGCTGTATTCAGGCTCTGGGGTTAAGATTGGACTCAAAAGACCCCAACAAACTGGGTAATTTTTTGTTTAGGACAGTGGGCCAGATTCTTATGCAAAACTGCCACTGACATCAGGGAAAGAAACAGACTTCAGAGGAAGTTGACCTTGAGTGATTCCAAGCAGGATTTGCCCCCAAATCCACTATTAAATTCATTTAAAGTGAACTTAGTTCACAGAAGAATGCAATGTTTTAGCACCATGAATAAATCATATTCTGTGTCTGTAGGAATCCCTCCACAATAACATGGGTTAGTGCAAGTACTGCCATCTGCTTGGGTTACTTCTCATGACAGAACCACAGTACTCTCTAAAGAAGTCTAGGGCAGGGGTGCCTGGTGCCTGGGTGGCTCAGTTGGTTGAGCTACTGCCTTCAGCTCAGGTCATGATCCTGGAGACCCGAGATCGAGTCCCACATTGGGCTCCCTGCTCGGCGGGAAACCTGCTTCTCCCTCTCTCACTCCCCCTGCTTGTGTTCCCTCTCTGGCTGTGTTTCTCTCTGTCAAATAAATAAAATCTAAAAAAAAAAAAAAAAAAGTCTAGGGCATAGTGAGATACTTCTTGTTACAGAATAATTTCTTTCTATTTAATTTTCTTAAAAAAATCATAATTTCCTAGCTGCTTTATGTTTAGGCTAAACTATATTTTAATATTTCCCAGGGTAGCTTTATTTTTGTTTAGTTTTGTCATTTATGTTCCTCGTGTGTTACTTAAAATATCTTTTCACTGATATAGCAATGGCATCACCTCTTTCTTAACTGCAAAAGAAGATACACAGATTTTCAATGGGATAGGAAAAAATGTACTTATTGTTTGTTTCTTTGCCTCCCTCTTCCTGTCACTTTCATATATCTAGAAGCTGAACACAATAGCAGCTGAAAACAGTATTTAATGTTTTAAAACATGCTGAGCAGGGGAAGTGCATTCTGTAGGAATCAGGAAGCTCCATATACAATCTATGAACAGTAGATGTGCAACAGAAGTTCCTGGCCAAGTTCACATCTACAAACATCCTGTTTCCTTCGGGGACCTCAACTCTTGCTTTTCTCTCCTTACTCTAAATTCTCCAGACAAATAGAACTGCCTTCAGTTCCTGTCAGTCATTTCCATTCTCACCCTTAATCCTATTCATGTACCTTTACTCAGACACCACCTATTTCAAATGGCTAACTCTACTAACCATTCAGATTTCAGTCTAACCATCATCTCCTCTTCCCTTTTCCTATCCCCTATGCCCCACAAAAAGGTCAGTTAAAAGTCCTTTGTACTATATGCCTTACATACTATCCTTCTTCAGCATTTACAATTGCCTGCTTCTCTGAATCTCATCCCTTAATGTAAGCTCACTGAGAGAGGCACATTTTGTCGTTCTTGTTGACAATTATACATCTCACAGTGTTTGGCACAAATCAGGTATTCAATACTTATTCAATGAATAAATGAGAGAGTGAATGAACAAATGACTCTGTAGTACCTATGTGAGGTATAGCAAGGTATATTTGCTAACTGCATATATAATGATTGATATCCTCAAATCTATTGTTATTGTGGTAAGCAGACAAATAATATACAACAATATCACAACATTTAAACAAGCCAGATAGGAGTGCCTAAGTGGCTCAGTCGCTGAGCGTCCGCCTTCAGCTCGGGTTGTGATCCTAGGGTCCTGGAATCAAGTCCAATGTTGGGCTCCCTGCTCAGCGGGAAGCCTGTTTCTCCCTCTCCCAGTTCCCCTACCTGTGTTCCCTCTCTTGTGCGCTCTCTCTCTCTCTCTCTCTCTCTGCCATATAAATAAATAAAATCTTGGAAAAAAAAAAAAAGAAAGAAAGAAAAAACAAGCCAGATGGTTGTTAAGCAATTTGGGCCTGGGTGGAATTACCTATACAGGTAGGATTTTTAAAATTAGACTTCTTGTTATTTCTAAATTTATCCAATTATCCTAAAGTGCATCTGGTCTAGTCCATCTGAAGTTATTAAACATTCCAGAGTAGTTCAACAGGAGATTAAGTCCATTGAACAAGGTACTTACCTTGGCCTACAGTGCTGGATAGAAAAGTGACAGCTTCAGGACCACACACCTGAGACAGTATTATTTTTCAATACTCACCTGTAACTATGCCTACCCAGAATGTTTGTGACTGTGTCTCATAGATAGAGTTATGTCAGGCATCTAGCCATATAGATCACTTTTAAAAGCTCCAGGGTACTCCTGGCCAAATACTGATGAATTGGATGAGACATCTTTAACCTTTACCATTCTTTCTACTTTCTGACATCTGTGAATGACACATTCAGAAATTTAATGCAATTTTAACTCTCAGATAGACTGGAATGTAGAATATTTTGGAATCTTGGGGCTAGGGAAGGGGAAGAAAAAGATGTTGGAATTAAAAAAAAAAAAAGAAGGGATTGTGAATGGAAAGAGACCAGGACGGCAGGGGAGTAAGGTTGTCACATATAATGAAGATTTAGTGCTTCAGCAATAAATCTAATTCAGCTAGAAGAGCTAGCTGCCAAAACACTGTGCAAGAAATACCCCCCAAAGTATCCAAAGGGTCTCTTTAAATCCTGTTCACTTCACATTGCATATTTGAACACAGACAGTTGGAGTTCAGAGAGCACACATCTGGGTCATTGTGCAAATCCCTACTCTCCTTTAAAAAAAATAAAATACATATGCACTCCACCAACTCTAGACTTACTCTACTGCTGAGTCTGCCAAAGAAAACTATTCCATTTTGGAATACAAAAGCCAAAACACAAAGTGGAACCAACCCACATGGATTCATGCTCTGCTACTTTATGTATCCAAAGAAAGAAAAATATTCAAGGTACAAATTCTCAGATTACTACTCCCACAGACCACCATACCTACAATTTTTTTAATTACCATTGCCTTCTGCAATGTGGACCAAAAATCTTCAAGAAAACATGAGCTTTAATAAGAAATATTTAGGGGCATTTGGGTGGCTCAGTCATTGAGTGTCTGCCTTCGGCTGAGCTCATGATCCCAAGGTCCTGGTATCAAGCCCCGTATCAGGCTCCCTGCTCAGTGGGAAAGTGGGAAGCCTGCTGCTCCCCCTCCCACTCTCCTTGCTTGTGTTCTCTCTCTTGATGTATCTCCCTCTGTCAAATAAATAAATAAATAAAACAGTAAAAAAAATAAGCACTATTTAGTACCATCTACTTCTCTTGCACTTAATGTAGAATTAATCTCTCTATCATAGACATATATGCTATTTGTACATTATTCTTAGGTTCATACTGATGATGTAAGGAAAAGAGCTTTGTAACTTTAAAATGATACCTCTATAAAAGGGAAAAGCTATGTGATTATAAGTTGCTTTCCTCTCCTCTTTATTTTATACCTTGACAATATAAGAAAGCAACTATGCAGGATTGTCTTATTTTAGGATTCTCAAGTTCGATTCTGTATATATAAGTTGCTGTATGGAAATAGATCTTCTGACCTTGAACTAAAATATAACCTATGTATTTTTCAAAATTATTCAATTAAAGAAAAAGTGGTATTATAAGTAGGTGCTTGCTAAGGGAATTTCACAATTATTATAGTAACAGAGAGAACCAAGCTAAAGCAAATCAACTATTGTTCCTAATAGGAGTGATCTAGGATATATATTGTTTTTTTGTGTGTGTTTTTTTAACTTAATTTTAAGTTAGTTAACATATAGTTTATATTGGTTTTGGAGTAGAATTTAGTGATTGATCACTTACATATAACACTCAGTGCTCATCAAAAAAAGTGCCCTCCTTAATGTCTATCAGTCATTTAGCCCATCCTTCCCCTGCCGTCCTCTCCAAAAACCCTGTTTTTTCCCTATAGTTAATAGTCTCTTATGGTTTGTCTTCCTCTCTGTTTTTATCTCATTTTATTTTTCTTTCCCTACCCCTATATTCATCTGTTTCTTTTATTTCTTAAATTCCACATATGAGTGAAATCATATGGTATTTCTCTTTCTGTAACTGACTTATTTCACTCTAGTTCTGTCCACGTCATTGCAAATGACAAGATTTCATTCTTTTCATGGCTGAATTCTATTTTCTAACAGTTTTTGATAAGTCTTTAGAATTTTCAATGTATACTATCATGTCATCTGCAAATAGTGACAGTTTTATTTCTTCCTTTCCAATCCAGATGCTCTTTATTTCTTTTTCTTGCCTAATTGCTCTGGCAAGAACTTCCAATACTGTGTTGAATAAAAGTAGCAGGAGTGGCAACTTTGTCTTATTCCTGAACTTAGAGGAAATATTTTCAGCTTGTCATCACTAAGTATGATGTTAGCTGTGGGTCTGTTACAGTTGGCCTCTATTATGTTGAAGTGTGCTCCTTTTATACCCACTTTGTGGAGAGTTTTTATCGAAAATGGGTGTTGAAATTTGTCAAATGCTTTTACTACAGCTATTGAGGTGATAATATGATTTTTATATTTCATTGTATTAAAATGGCATATCATGTCAATTGATTTGCAGATGTTGAATCATCCTTGCATCCCTGGAATAAATCCCCCTTGATCATGGTATATGATCTTTTAAATATATTTTTGAACTTGGTTTGCTAATATTTTATTGAGAATTTTTTGCATCTATATTCATCAGATATATTGGCCTATAACTTTTATGTGTGTGTGGTGTCTGTCTAGTTTGGGTATCAGGCTAACGCTGGCCTTATAAAAATTCTTTGGGAACTTGTCCTTTTCAATATTTTGGAAGTTTGAGAAAGAAAGATTTTAAAACTTTTTTTAATGTTTGGTAGAACTCACCAGTAAAACCAGCTGGTCCTGGACTTATGTTTATTCTGAATTTATTTGTTACTGATTCAATCTCCTTACTAATAATTGGTCTATTCAGATTTTACTCTTTGAAGATTGTAAGTCTCCAGAAATTTATCCATTTCTTCTAGGTTGTCCAATTTATTGACATATAATTGTTAATAGTAGTTTCTTATGATCCTGTGTATTTCTTTGGAATTACTTTTAACTACTTTTTCATTTCTGATTTTATTTGATCTCACTTTTTCTTTTGGTTGGTCAATCTAGCTAAAGTTTGATAAATTTTGTTTATCTTTTTGAAGAACAAGCTCCTAGTTTTATTGATCTTCTTTATTATCTTTTTAGTTTCTATTTCATTTATTTCTGCTCCAATATTTATTATTTTTTCTGTTAATTTTGGATTTTGTTTATTTTCGTTATTTTAGTTTCGACAGCTATAAATTTAAATTATTTGAGAATTCTCTTGTTCTTGAGGTAAGCTATTTTTTTATGAATTCCCCTTTTAGAACTATTTTTGCTACATCCCATAGATTTTGGTATGTCATATTTCTGTTTTCATTTGTCCCTAGGTATTTTTTTAAATTTCTGCTTTGATTTTTTCTATGACTCAGTAGTTTTGCAGGAATGTATCGCTTAATCTCCATGTATTTGCAGTTTTTCCAGTTTTCTTCTTGTTACTTATTTCTAGTTTCATACCACTGTGGTCAGAAAAGATGCTTTATATGATTTTAATCTTCTTTAATTTACTGAGACTTGTTTTGTGTGATCTATCCTGGAGAATGTTCCATATGCACTTGAGAAAAGTGTGTATTCTGCTGTTTTTGATTAGAATGTTCTGTATGTATCTATTAAGTCCTTCTGGGCTAATATTTCTGATGTCACTTTTTTTCTTTTTATTTTATGTATCCTTTAATTATTGTAGTTTTAGTTAATTTTACTACCTTTTTCTTTTAACCTTCTTGGTAGTTTTATAAGTGATTGATCCACTACCTTTACTATATATTTACAGTTTCCAATGAAATTTTTTACTTTTGTATGTTTTCTTGTTACTAATCAATGCCATTTCTTTTTTTTTTTTTTAAGATTTTATTTATTTATTTAACAGAGAGATCGATCACAGGTAGGCAGGAAGCCAGGGAGAGAAAGAGGGGGAAGCAGGCTCCCTGCTGAGAAGAGAGTCCAATGTGGGGCTTGATCCCAGGATCCTGAGATCATGACCTGAGCCAAAGGCAGAGGCTTTATCCCACTGAGTCACCCAAGTACCCCAATGCCATTTCTTTTCAGCTTAAAAATGTCCTTTTAATATTTCTTATAAGACCACATTAGCAGTGAGAAGCTCTTTTAGCTTTTGCTTAACTGGAAAACTTGTTATCACTCTTTCAAATCTGAATGACAATCTTGCCAGGTAGAGTACTCTTGCTTGGATTTTTTTTTCTTCCTTTCAGTACCTCAAATAAATCATGCCACTCCCTTCCAATGCGTAATTTCTGCTGAGAAATCTGATAGCTTTATGCCATTTTCCTTTACATATAAGAATTTGTTTGTTTGTTTTTTTCTTGCTACTTTTAAGATACTCTATCCTTTTTTTTTAAAGATTTTATTCAGGGGCGCCTGGATGGCCAGGTTGGTTAAGCAACTGCCTTCAGCTCAGGTCATGATCCCGGATACCTGGGATCGAGGCCCACATGGGGCTCCCTGCTCGGCAGGAAGCCTGCTTCTCCCTCTCTCACTCCCCCTGCTTGTGTTCCCTCTCTGGCTGTGTTTCTCTCTGTCAAATAAATAAAATCCTTTAAAAAAATATTTTATTTATTTATTTGACAGAGAGAGGTCACAAGTAGGCAGAGAGGCAGACAGAGAGAGCAGAGGAGGAAGCAGGCTCCCTGACGAGCAGAGAGCCCGATGCGGGCCTCGATCCCAGGACCCTGAGATCATGACCTGAGCTGAAGGCAGAGGTTTTAACCCACTGAGCCACCCAGGTGCCCTGTTTATCCCTTTTGACATTTTAAATACAATATGTCTTGGTGTGACTCTCCTTGGCTTCACTTTATTTGGCATTTTCTGGGCTTCCTCAGCATGAATGCCTTCCCTAGATTAGGAAAGTTTTCAGTTGTTATTTCTTCAAATAACTATCCTGCCTCTATCTCTATCTTCTCTTTTCTTTTAAGACCCCTAAAATGCAAATAATATTCTACTTGATGTTGTCATAGAGATCCCTTAAGTTATCTTCATTTTTACTTTTTCTTTTTTTTTTGTTCTGCCTAGATGTTACTGCTTTATATTCCAGATTGCTCATCTGTAATTCTACTTTATTTAGTCCATTGTTTATCCCCTCTACTACATTTTTCAGTTCAATTATTGTGTTCTTTATATCTCTTTGTTACTTTTTTATGTTTGTTACTTCTCTTTGTTACTTTTTCATATTTCCAAATCTGTGTCGAAATTCTCACTGTGTTCATCCATTCTTCAGTTGATTTTAATGAACATCTTTAGGACCATTGTTTTGAATTCTTGATCAGGTAGCTTATCTCTTATAATTAAGTCTTTCTCTGACATTCTGTCATGTTCTTTAATTTGGTACATATTTCCCTATTTTCTCATTTTGCTAGATGCTGTGTTTGTTTCTATGTATTAGGTGAAGCAATTACCTATCTTAGTCTTGGAGGAGTGGCCTTGCGTAGGGGATAATCTTCATTCCACTTTGTCCTAGCATTTGGTCACCTCTCAAACCTTTGTGATGGACTAAATTTCCTGATTTATTCTTGACAGACCACCATTGTTGGGAAGTGCTAAGACTGATCAGTGATCCAAAGAGAGGATTCTTATTTAGCACCTAGATTCAGAATGATTGGAAGTCAGATCCTCAGGCAGCAGTGTTTCAAGTGTGTAAATATATTTAGTCCTGTTGTCCATAATCATATGCCTGCTGGCCTCTAGACTAGAAGATTTGAAGGAATCCCCTGGAGAACTGTTGCAAAAAATTGGAGCTTTTTTCTAGTTAAGTGTCATCAAGCTGTACTGAGCCCAAGGAGGTGTACAAGGGTGGTATTTCCCTGCCTGTTTCCTGGGAGCAGTGCCACAGCTTTTAGATATCTGGGAAACCTGAGGCTCCAGGATAAGTAAATAGCTCTTTTTCATAGAAAAACTTGGATTGTTTTAGTCTGATGTTTTTGCAGTGCCCTAGGAGTGGTAGCCTGCCAAGAGCTGTCTTTCTAATTTTTTTAAAGATTTTATTTATTTATTTGAGAGAGAGAACCACAGCGAGAGAGGGAACACAAGCAGAGGTAGTGTGAGAGAGAAGGAGGCTTCCCAATGAGCAGGGAGCCCGATGCAGGGCTTGATCCTGGGACTCCAGGATCATGACCTGAGCTGAAGGCAGACGCTTAATGACTGAGCCACCCAGATTCCCCATCTTTCTAATATTTTTAGACCTGTGGTGCTTGAGAATGCCAGCCCTCTTGGGGTGGATCCCAAGCAATCAAGCAGCATTCCCTGTTTGACTATGTATTCCTACTGGCTTTAGCAATGCATCTGGGAGATGTTCACCACCTTCAAAAGGGCATCAGGAAAATGTCTTCTCTGTTCATGGGCATAGGCTTAGCAATACAGTTGAAAAATGCCTTATGTGTGCATGTGTATCGGCTTTAGACTGAAAAATGGAAGAATGTCATGACCCCTTGTGCTTGCCAGGCCCAGCTGGATATCCAAGGAGTTTTGCAACCACCCATTCTCACAAACTTAGATAGGAAGTGGAAGAACCGCATGACCATTTTCACTTGTCCACCCAAACCAGGGAACAGAGAAGCACTGCAACCACCCATGCTGTCTGGTCTCAGTAAGTGCCACCCCTGCTCACCTTTGCCCATCCCAACAAGGCAGTAGAAGACACTGTGTCCACGCTTGTCACTTGTGTTAGCAAACTATGTGGAGAATGCAACAATGGCATCCATCAGTGACTCTGTCTTCAGGGAATATCTCCAATGTTTACCCTCCCTTTAGTCAATGCCCCCAAATCAGCAAATGAATTGCCTTCACATATAATCCAGGCACTTTTCAAACTGCTGTTTTTTTCTGAGTCTTGGAGTGAGTAAGACCACACATGAATCTTCCAAGAGGAGAATCTCAGTTCCCTATAGTACTTTGAGACCCCTGAACATCAGCCCCATTGATTGTCTAATGACATTCTGGCAGCTCATCTTTTTGGAGCAGATCTCTGGGGCCAAGATGCCTGATCTGGGGCATTACCCTTTCACTCCAACAGGAGAGGTACCTGTTGCTGAAATCTCTCTCTATGGTATATTACTACATGGGATTGGGATTTTTTGTGGGACTACGTCTCTGCCTCTCCTACCCATCACAATGTGGTCCTTTTGCCTTTGTTGTGTAGGGCAGTTCATCTAGTTTTCAGATCTTTTTCAGAGGGAAATGATCTACATGTAGCTGTGGATTTGGTGTCTGTGAGAGGAGGTGAGTTCAGGATCTTCTTCCACCAACAGATTTGGTCCTCCCTGTTGGGCTCTTTTAATATCTCCATCTAAAATATGGAAGAACTGAGTTAGAGTTAAAATTTAGCCTTGGCTTATACAGGGTCCAGAGGCTTCCTCTGTAATCACCTATGCATGTTTTAGGCAAGTTGGTTTATATTAATAAGCAGAGGTTTTTCATAGCAAAAAGTTGCTAACTGTATATTAGATTCCATTTTGAACCTATATCTAACATTATGTAGTATAACTTGATGGCTTACTACATATCTGAAGTTAGCCTGTAATCACTTTACCATTTGACCTCAAAATAAAAGAAATCATGTTCAAATAAAATACTGGAAAAGCTTTAGAAAATAAGGATTTCAGTTATACACAGAGTTCACAGGTATTTTTTAACCTCCAAGTTAGGTAAAGCAAAACTATATTGACCTCTAGTAAGATAAAACAAAATAGGGCTCTAGGTTTCAAATAATTTTATGATGGTTAGAGAATACTTTTAATTTTATCTACTATGAATTTATAAAAGGAATCCAAATTTTTTTTAAAAATCAGAAACAATATTCTAAATCTTGCTTTGTTCAATCAAAATAAAATTCACTATGGAAAACATTGTGCTTCTACTACTCTTCTAACAAATAGCACTTTGGTTCATTAACAAGTATCAGATCTACAGTTGATAAAATACAAAATAATCAACATATAATTTCTCATTCTTTTTTTTTTCAATTTCTCATTCTTGAAAGAGAATTCAAAGTCCTATATATATTCCAGTCTCACTGTTTTTTTTAAAGATTTTATTTATTTATTTGACAAACAGAAACACAGGGAGATAGGGAACACAAGCAGGGGGAGTAGGAGAGGAGAAGCAGGCTTCCTTGAGCAGGGAGCCCTATGTAGGGCTCAATTATGGGACTCGGGGATCATGACCTGAGCCAAAGGCAGACGCTTAATGACTCAGCCACCCAGGCACCCTCAATCTCATATATTCTTTAGGTCTCTTATGCCCTAAAGAGTTTTCAATTAACTGCAAAATAACTAAAAATTTTCCTTAGCTATAACAGTAGTCTGTGAGCCAAAAGTTCTTTAAAATCACACAGATTCTTTATTTGTACCAGTAGAAATTCATATTCAGTAGTTTTGGATAACACTGGAATGTTAATATTTTTTTAAGATTTTATTTATCCATTTGAGACAAAGAGAGGGCATGAGCAGGGAGAGAGGCAGAAGAAGAGGGAGAAGCAGGTTATCTGCTGAGCCAAGAGCCCAATGTGGGGCTCTGAGCTGGAGGCAGACACTTAACCATCTGAGCCACCCAGAAGCCCCTGGAAAATTTATAATTTTTGAAACTCCCCAGCTTTTATCTTATGTAACAATCTGGTTTCAATGGGAGGAGCTACGTCTGGAAACTCCTGAAATAAAACATTTCATTACCTAATCATGCTGATGAAGTAGGTATTATATTTATAGTGCAAATAAATCTAACATCAACAATTTACTGGTAACATTTTTGGTGGATTAATTTATGGAAAATGTGTGATAAAACAAATGTTATTTTAATGTGATAAATATTGAGATTATGTTATATTCTAGATCTTCCATCCAGTATTAACCAAATTGACCACAAAACACCACAGTGACTCAACTACAAAGTAATTATCATTATTCTGTAAAAAAATATTTCTGTTTTACTTTCAGTTATTTTACTGGTAATAAATATAACATAGCAGGCATTGATAAAAACATAAATTAATCAAGGTAATATATAAAAAATAAAATTGGACAGGCTTTAAATAACTAAACAGAGAAGTTTGGACTTAAATGTAACTATCAAAGGTTCAGTTCAGTTTTAGAGAGGAAATGGACATGACTGAACTTGTGTTTTAAAAGAGCATTCAGGAGGCAATGTGGAAGATGGGCTTAAGGGGTAAGAGATTAGCAGCAAAAGAAACATCAGTGATAGGTGATGAGAGTCAAAAGTCATAGCAGTGGAGATAGAGAGGCAGAGAATAATAATAATTAGCATTTAAATAATGATTACCATGGGGTCACCTGGATATCTCAGTTGGTTAAGCATACACCTCTTGATCTCATCTCAGGTCTTGATCTCAGGGTCGTGGGTTTCAGCCCCATGTTGGGGTCCACAATGGATATGGAGCCTGCTAAATAATAAACAAATAAATAAATAGATAGATAGATAAATAAATAAATAAATAAATAAATAAATAAATAACATTGATAATGCTTACTAAGTAGTGGACAATAAAGCACTTTATACATATTAACTCATTTAATCATCATTATACACCTATGAAGTAATTGACTTTTTCTGGATAATAACTCAAGACATAGTACTTTAAAATAACAATCATTTATTTAGTGCATAAGTCTCTAAATTGGTAGTTCTTCTGATCTTGGCTAGCATCACACATACTCTTTAATCAGTTGCCCGGTTGGCTGGGGACTGGCTGATCTATGACAGCCTCAGTCAGGAAGATTTGACACCTGATGTCTCTTTCCCCAGAAGACTGGTTCAGTCTTGTTCACCTAAGTGTTGGGCAAGTTTTCAGAAACCAGTAGCATTAAGTGCCTCTTAAGACTTGGAACACACAATATCTTCCTCACTCTACTGACCAAAGCAGATCACAGTCCAGCTCTGATTTCAAGATGGGAAAATCAACCTCATGTGCTGATAGATGCTGCGAAGTTACATTGCAAAGGGAAGGGTAGATTGAGGAAGAAAAGGTTGTGGCAATGTATGTAGTCTACTTAAGGTGGATATTATTATCATGCCTATTTTGCAGATAGGGAAACAGAAACACAGAGTTGTTAAGTTATTTACCTTTGATCATTCACTAAACAGTGCAGTGTCATTATTGTAAGAGGAACTGACCTATATGTCTCTAAAGTTTTTGTTTTGTTTTAAAGGATGGATGGTTAGAAAAGTATTGGGAAGAAAAATCAATATGATTTACTGATTAATTAGATTGGGAGCAGAAAGTCAGAGAAAGAAAAGGAAAGGATCTAAATTTGGAAAACTGGTAATATTTTTTTTTTTAAAGATTTTATTTATTTGACAGAGAGAAACACAGCCAGAGAGGGAACACAAGCAGGGGGAGTGAGAGCGGGAGAAGCAGGCTTCCCGCCGAGCAGGCAGCCCGATGTGGGACTCGATTCCGGGTCTCCAGGATCATGACCTGAGCCAAAGGCAGTGGCTTAACCAACTGAGCCACTCAGGCGTCCCGGAAAACTGGTAATATTATTAAGAGATGATAGCATTTGTTGATGCTATCCAAAAATTAAGTAATATAGCATTATGATTCAGTCCTAGACATGGATAGGAATAGGCTTAATAAAAATGTTGATTTACACATTAAAGTCTGAGCTGTCTTCAGGTTATTTAGGTGGACACATCTAGTGGGCTATGGAGATGGAGTGTTGCACTAAAAAAAAAAAAGAGATGGATAAAGATATAGATTTGGACTCCATATAGTTGGTCTGGTAATTGAAAGCCTGTAACTAGATGAAAAGGCCCAGAAAGATATCTTTAAAAGGCTACGGACATAGTTCCAGAGAGGCACAGAGGCAGTACAGAGGAAAAGGAGCCTTCCAAGAAATTTTTAGATTATAAAACCAAGAAATAACAATATCAAAAGCAGTAAGGTAAGAGTAAGATATTCCCACTAACAGAAGATGAAGCAATTGTCTCCCACTGAAAATAATTGGAAAATAAAATAAAATATTTTTAAAACTAAAGAATCACATTCTTAAATAAATCAGAGAACCAACATGATAGTAAAAGATCTAAAATAAGGGGGAAAAGCCCACAAAGGTAAGCACAGAATTTAGGGCTACTTTATCCTGGGAGAGTTTGACAATTACAAAGAAAACTTCTGAGAGTTTGGGCTGTGCGTTTGACAGCCTCACAGGTCTAAGAGAACTAAAGTTGAGTTCAGAGTCTGCCAAGGGAAATGGTTTCAGTGAATCCTTTACACTTTATTCTGGGACCTTACAAAGCTGCCCTCTAGCTATAACAGTAAACCAAAAATTGACCATTCTTCTCAGAGCACTGAAGTTTTTCTCAATCACTTGTCTCTTAAATTAGATTAAAGAAATTTATTCAATGGTATATCACCCATAATATCACCAGGCATTCCCCAGAGTATAAGCTCCTGGCAAAAACACATGCAAATTTAGATCCTTTTTGTGATATGATAACATTGTTCTAGGCTTCAGGTCATATCTACAAAATACTTAAATTGGAGATTCTCCACATAACTAAAAATAACCAGTCATACTAGAAGACAGGCAAAATGAGTAAAAGCAAAATAACAATAAAAAAGAAAAAGTAAACGACAGAAAAGACCCACAAGGGGCTTCAGAAATTGATGATCATGGATAAAAATTTTAAAATAACTTTAAATGCTGTCCAAGAGGCAAAAGACAAAATAGAAATTGATGAAAGAACTTGAAAATATTAAAAGCATCCAGATAGAAATTCTAAAACTCAGAAACTCAACAAACAAAATTAAGAATTTAAATGGTGTCTTTGCCAATAGATTAACACAATTAAGGAGACAATAAATAGCCTGAAAGAAAGATCAGGAAAAGAACAGCCAGAATAAAAGAATAAGATGTGTGAGATACAAAAGAGTATAGAGGAAACAATGGTAAGGGCTACATATAATGTTTTGGATCATCAGAGAAAAGAAAGTTACTTCAAAGGACAGGTACTTCAAAAAGATAACATCCAAATGATCAATAGACATTGTTAATATGTTTAACTTTATTAATATTCAGGAAAATGCAAATTGAAAATACAATGAGACAACTACTACATACTAAAGTGACCAAAATTTTAAAAGACCAGAAGCACCAAATTTGGGAAGAATGTGAGGTAAGAAGAATTCACATACCTTTCTAGCTATGTAAGGAAAAGAAGAAGCCATTGATGAACAAGACCTAAGAACTGGAAAAAAGCAAATACCCAAATGGAAGTTTACTTGTAAATCATCAGAGATGAAATCTATCTTTTTTTGAGAGGAAGAAATGATGGATAGAGATATAGATTGTTACGATGTCAAAATTTTGAGGACATTCTGAGTGTATTCTATGCTCTGTCCATGACAGTGAGGCCATTGATTAAGGGGAGGAAAGCAAATGTGGGTTAGAGAGTTTTCAAATGCCACAGAGAATTTTAGAATGGCTCTCATGTGGAAGTTGAAATTGACAGGGCATATGTAAAAAGGTAACTGAGAATATTGAGAACTAGGCATATAATGAAAACTGCAATTTGGGTGATTCCAATTTTAGTGTTTTAGTGATTTCTATGGTCTCAGTGATGCAGGAATATCTTGGTTTATGAAGTCTGTCATAAGTATCCCTCCACTTGTCTCTGAAATCAATTTATTCATTTAGTGAGAAGTAGAAATACTGTACTCACTATAAAAGAGCATTATAGGATCTGTTTAGAGACAGTTGTATGTAGTTATACAGAAAAACATGCCAAGAAACTGAAGAGAAAGCATTTACATTGAATCTGGAATAGAGTGGTGACCTTGACCATGGAATGGTGTTTAATCCACATACTTGCCTAGAAACAGTTGGCATTTAAATTATTTTAGGCACTCTAACATCCATGTCCCCTAAGTCATCTCAAGCAAAATGGTGCCAGCCCTCAAATGTTACTTCACTTTCACCAAGAGAGATTCAGCCAAATTCCTTTGTGGACCATTCTAGTTTCTCCCAATTCTCATGGCTTGGGCATACTTTCTTATATGTTTCATGGTCTATTTAACTTTCCCTGAAGTCTGGAAAACCTCAAAAGCCTGTTGACAGCAAGGATTTTTAAAAGTCTTTCCTAAGACAGCCAAAACTATAGCTCATAGCCAGCACAGAAACGATTTTTTACAAGCGGACCAGTGATATAGGTTTCCCTCCCACTCAATTACATTCCTTCATTTCAGTTCGGCTTTGCATATGAGTTTTACAAAGCTGAGTTTGACGAGATGAAATGTTGTTAGGAACTAAAAAGCAGGATCATGAAAACACCTCACCAGAGATACATTTAATTAAAATGACTCACCATAACAGCAAAAGAATAGGCAATTTTGTAGGTTGTCTCCCAAACTTTCTCTTTACCACCAAACTTCATGTGGCCTTAAAAAATAAAAATCTCAACAAAGGGTACATAGAATCTGGAAAGGAATACACGTTAGCTTGGTACTCTTTTGCATTTTGTTATCCCTCTAAACAACCAGAACAGGCAGGACCAAGTTTGCAACCCAACAGACACTTTCAACAGCAACCTTATCTTGTTGGAAAGTTTGCTGGGAGGTCACATGGGGCCAGCCAGAGCCCAGCTGACAGTGTGTCAAAAGGCCTCAAGCTAGCAAAAGAAAGCACTGTGAGTGCACAAAGGTCGAGCATCTTTGGAAGTGGGTAAATTGGAACAATATGATATGCCTTGTCTAAAAACATATCCCATTTTCTAACTGCAAAAAGTAGTTTGTGATCTGGATTCTTAGCAGCAGAGGAAATGAAAATGAATAAAAATAAGTTACTGTCAGAAGTGCTGGACTTTTGTTGTTCCTGCTCATGGTGGTATTAAAAATGAAAATACCAGAAGCACATAGCTAAATATATAGACAGCAATTCCTTCAAAACCCTGAAAACTTTGGGCAAGCCCAAAAGGCAAGCACCTAACATCCAATTCAGTGGGAACCACAACAGCATTGGATTTCACAGATAACACCACAGACAGCTATTAAGCTCTAATTCAGTGTCACATTTCCGCCTAGTACTGGCTACTAGACCAATTTGCTGGCTTCACTCTCTCTGTGTTTCTTCATTGTTTCAAACCAGGCAGAGACTTATCTTAATAATGGGTCAATCCTCAGCCAAATGTGTTCAATTGAAGGCCACCATGGGAGAATGGCAGGATATTGTCTTTCCAACAGCAAGTGAATTGCAGGCAGCTTAAGGCAATATCCATTTCACTATAATGCTGGTTTATGTTACAGCCCTTTTCAAACTTCTAATTGCTCTGTATTGCTGACATTTATAGACATGCCCTATTTTAAATGAAAACACAACACTGAGGTCAGGAGGAGGTTCTGGGACAGCAGAGACCCCAGGTGAAGCCAAAGGGGGAAATTACTTTAAAACTTCTAAATGCCAAACATGTTTGAGAAAAGGAGGAAAAAAAATAAAGTCTTGGGGCAGAAAAAACATTAATCATGGCCCCATGGTATAAATTAATAATAACTATATTTAATTTTCCTATGTAAACATTCTATGGTTGGATTATATAATTTTTAAATGAAAGCAAATATTATTCATTGGGCCTGGTAAGTCTGGTAAGTCTCAGTTTATACGGAATAATTTTGGATATGATTTTTTTCTTCCAATTTCACTTTGATTTGTTAAAAAGCAAATACACCAAGCTAACCAGGTTTGTCAGCTGCTTTTGGCAATCATAGTATGTTATGAGTCTTTCAGATTATTCTAAAACTCACAATGAATACAATAGTATATCACATTTATGTAGGACTTTTCACCTAGTATCTCATATGGTTTTATAAACAATAAATCATTCATTCCAGAATTGCAACTAAGGAGACTCAAAGTTCTAATAAGTAATTTCTCCCAGGTAGCTCCAGAGGAAGAAAGGCATATAAAGACTACAATAATTTTCATTTGTTTATTCATACATTCGTTCACTGAGTTATTGAGTCATTGATCTATATCTTGAACAAATATTTATGTCATGTTCATATTTATTTAACACTGTGTAGATTTCAAGCTCTATAAATAACTATTAAAGAACATGCTCTGGAATTGGAAATCAATTGTTTAAGATCCTACTCTACATTGCCAGAACAAATTCTTAACTCCCTATGAATGTCTTACTGAGGAATAAGAAATTATTAAGGAATATTTAATAGTACTGTTTTCTTTTTAGGTATATATATTCATAGGAAAAATTTTCAAAAAAAATAAAAATAGCCATTTAAGATTTTAAAAATCACTATTAGAGGAGGGGCAAAAATCACTATTAGAGAAGGTGGAGGAGTAGAGGACCCTATTTCAACTGGTCCTCTGAATTTAGCTGGATATCTACCAGAGCACTCTGAATGCACATGAAATGAGCCTAAGATATAAGATCCTACACTTCTGGATCTCTAGGGCTGCAGAGGATCATCAGTCCAGGGGTACAAAGGACAGTTGGAATTGTGCGGAAAGATATCAAGAGGATAAACAGAGGGGAAGAAGCCACCAGAAGCACGCCATTGGAAAGTAATACTCCAGTGCAAAAGTGCCCTGAGCTTGGGGACCAGTGATAGCTGGGAGACCAGTGGCTGCAAGACACGAGGAGACTGATAACACTCAAGCAGAACAAAGGGGCTTAAGGAACAGTTGCTGGGACCTGGCCGCTGCAGGCACAGACCTATAGCCGCAGTACCAGGACCAGCTGCAGCCGCCTCCTCTGAGAAGACCTGGTACAGACTCAAGACAGCGGTCCCTGGGGCTGACAGCTACTGCCGCCACCACCGCCCCCTCTGCCGCAAATTCTAATGCCTCCATGCGGGCTGAGAGGACCCAGCACATACTTGAGTCAGTGGTCCCAAGTTGGCGGCCACTGGGAACGGGGTTGCCCCGACCAGTATCACTTCTGTTTTTGGTGATACAGCAATACAGAGACAAGGGGGAGGGTGGGGTTGGTCGACCACTGAGAGGGTCACTGGAGGTGCACACCACCTGTGGGAGGCTGCGGTATTCAATGGTGCTTGCAGAGGAGGAGACTGGGTGTTCTGGAGAATTAAGAGAAGAGCAGTCTGTGGCTTCTCTCTGAGGTAGAGGTCTGGGTGCAGACTGTTTACTTTGCTTTGACCCTCCAAAAAGGCACAAAAAAGTTGCCAGAGAGCAAAAGCCGCCAGAGAGCAGAAGCCCGAAAAACCATTTTCCATGGAGCGCAGCCCCTTGATGGGGGGAGAGCAAATGTGCCCAAACAGAAAAGACTGAAAAACAATGTGGCAGGCCCCATCCCCAGAAGACAAGCTGAAAGAACAAGAGGACAATAACCCCATAAAACTGCAAAACCCTAATACCAGGGGAAAACAGTATTAAGCTCCTGGTATTGCCTCACAGCCTGTATATTTCTTGATACAACTTCTCTCTCTCTCTCTCTTTTTTTTTTAAATTCTTTTTCATGATTCTTGTTTTTTTGCCTTTTTTTAACCTACTTACCATTTCAACTAGTTGTTTAAAACAACATATTTGATAGTAACTTTTTAACTTGAAATTTTTCATATGTATACTTTTTTCCTTTTTCTTTATATATAGATAGATAGATAGATAGATAGATAGATAGATAGATAGATATAAGCTTCAATGTAGTTCTTTTTCCCCTATTCAATGCTACTTTTATATAGATCAGTTTTAATTTCCTTGTATCTCTGGAAAACTGAGTTCTCTAACAAAGAGAACAAGATATACACAGGAAAAACTGAAATACCCTTCCTTGTCCACATCAAGGGATTATAGCCATCTTCCCATCACCCCCCCCCCACACTTTGTGGGGGGTTTCTTTTGTCAGTCTTTTTGTTTGTTTGCTTTTGTTTTTGTACTTTATAAATCTTACTCTTGGGGCTCATTTTTAGGGTATTTTTCTTCATGGCGGTGACATCTGATTGCTCCAATATTTCCCAAGGTGCACCTAGCCTGGATAGTGGTTGACATTTTTAGCTGTACATCCCCTCAACCACAACTCAATAGAATGACAAGGAAAAAGAATTCCCAACAAAGAAAAGACCTAGAGACAATGGCCTCTCCAGCAGATCTAATGGATATGGATCTGAGCAAGATGTCAGAAACAGACTTCAGGGTAGCAGTTAGGAAGACAATAGTGAGGCTGGAGAAAACTATTAATGGCAACATAGGTTTGTTAAGGGCAGAAGTGAAAACAAATACAGCAGAACTTAAAAATGTTATCAATGAGATACAATGTAATCTAGATACTCTAACAGTTAGAGTAAATGAGGCAGAAGAACAAATTAGTGATCTTGAAGACAAACTGATAGAAAAGAAGCAGGAGGAGGCCTAGAACAAACAGCTTAAAATCCATGAAAACAGAATTAGAGTAATAAATGATGTCATGAAATGTTCCAATGTCAGAATTATTAGGATCTCTGAGGGGGTGGAGAGAGAGAGGGCTAGAAGATATATTTGACCAAATCATAGCCAAGAACTTCCCTAATCTGAGGAATTAAATAAGTAATCATGTCCTAGAGGCAGAAAGGACAACATCAATGTGGGCAGATCAAACCCCAGGCGTGTAATAGTAAAACTCGCAAGTCTTAGAACAAAGGAAACCATTTTAAAGGCAGTTAGGAGGAAGAGATGCCTTACATATAGAGGAAGGAACATCACAATAACATCAGACTTGCCCACAAAGACCTGGCAAGCCAGAAAGGACTGGCAAGACATATTTAGGGTAATAAGAATAGTATGTAGTCAAGAATTCTTTAGTCGGCAAAGCTATAATTCAGAATAGATGGAGAGATAAGAAGCTTCCAGGTCAGCAGAAACTTGAGGAATATATGACCACTACGCCAGCCTGGCAAGAAATACTAAGGAGGGTTCTATAAAAGGAGAAAGACCCCAAGAGTGATACAGAACAGAGATGTACAGAGACAATCCATAGAAACAAGGACTTCACAGGCAACATGATGACAATAAAATCCTATCTGTTAATAATCACTCTCAACATGAACTGCCTAAAGGCTCAGGGTTGCAGATTGGATAAAAAGACAAGACCCATCCACGTGCTGTCTACAAAAGACTCAGCTTGAATCTAAAGATACATCCAGACTGAAAGTGATGGATGGAGAATGAACATTCATGCCAACAGACTTCAAAAGAAAGCTGGGTCGCAATTCTCATATCAAACAAATTAGATTTTAAGCTAAAGACTATAGTTAGAGATACAGAAGGACATTATATCATTCTTAAAGGGCCTATCCAACAAGAAAATCTAACAACTGTAAATATCTATGCTCCTAACATGGGAGCAGCCAACTACATAAGCCAACTGTTAACCAAAATAAAGAGACATACTGATAATAATGTATTAATTGTAGGAGACCTTAACACTCCACTCTCAGCAATAGACAGATCAGCTGAGCAGAAAATCAACAAAGAAACAAGAGTTTTGAATGACACACTGGACCAGATGGACTCCACAGATATATACAGAACATTCCACCCTAAAACAACAGAATACTCATTCTTCTCAAGTGTGCTTGGAACTTTCTCCAGAATAGATCATATACTAAGTCACAAATCAGGTCTCAACTGATACCAAAAGATTGAGTTTATTTCCTGCATATTCTCAGACCACAGTGCTATGATACTGGAACTCAATCAGAAGAAAAACTTTGGAAGAAATTCTAACACTTGCAAGCTAAAAATCATCCTGGTTCTTTGAAAGAATTAATACAACTGACAAAATACTGACCAGATTTATCCAAAAGAAAAAAGAAAAGACCCAAATTAATAAAAGTATGAATGAAAGTGGGGAGATCACAACTAATACCAAGGAAATAGAAACAATCATCAGAAGTTATTATCAATAGCTATATGCCAATAAATTAGGCAACCTAGAAGAAATGGATACATTCCTGGAAATCTACAAACTTCTAAGACTGAAACACAAAGAAATTGACAACCTGAATAGACCAATAACTAGTAATGAGATTAAATCAGGGATCAAAAGCCTCCCAAAAGCAAGAGTCCAGGGCCTGATGGGTTCCCTGGGGAATTCTACCAAACATTTAAAGCAGAAATAATACCTATTCTCCCAAAGCTTCAAAAAATAGAAACAGAAGGAAAACTTCCAGACTCTTTCTATGAGGCCAGCATTATCTTGATCCCAAAACCAGGCAAAGACCCCATCAAAAAGGAGTCTTTCAGACCAATATCCCTGATGAATATGGATGCCAAAATTCTCAACAAGATCCTAGTGAATAGCATCTAACAGCACATTAAAAGGATTATCCATAAACCAGGTGGGATTTATCCCTGGTATGCAAGGGTGGTTCAACATTCACAAATCAATCAATGTGATAGAACACATAAATAAGAGAAGAGACAAGAACCACATCCACCTTTCAATTGACACACAAAAAGCATCTGACTAAAACTCTTCAGAGTATACAGATAGGGGGAATATTCCTCAACTTCATAAAATTCATCTATGAAAAATCCACAGAGAATATCATTCTCAATGGGGAAAAGCTGACAGTCTTCCCATTTAAATCAGGAACAAAACAAGGATGCCCACTCTCACCTCTACTGTTCAACATAGAATTAGGAGTTATAGCAACAGCAACTGGACAACAAAAAGAAATAAAAGGTATTCAGATTGGCAAAGAAGAAGTCAAGCTCTCTCTCTTCACAGATTACATGATACTCTGTTGGAAAACCAAAAGTCTCCACTGCCAAGTTACTAGAACTCATACAACAATTCAGAAATGTGGCAGGATACAAAATCAATGCACATGATCAGTTGATTTCTTATACACTAACAATGAAACTGCAGAAAGAGAAATTAGAGAATTGATTCAATTTACTATAGCACCCAAAACCACAGGATACCTTGGAATAAACCTAACCAAAGAAGTAAAGATTCTATACTCTAGAAACTACAGAATGCTCATGAAGGAAAT
This sequence comes from Spilogale gracilis, assembly GCA_004023965.1. NCBI lineage: Eukaryota > Metazoa > Chordata > Mammalia > Carnivora > Mephitidae > Spilogale > Spilogale gracilis. The sequence continues at coordinate 54,964 of PITA01008341.1, forward strand.
TGAAGAAGACACAAAAAGATGGAAAAACATTCAATGCCCATGGATTAGAAGAATGAACATCATTAAAGTGACTATGTTGCCCAGAGCAATCTATACTTGCCTCGTTGTTTGAGTATAACACCTAGTGCTCCATGCAATACATGCCCTCCTTAATACCCATACATGTACATAACAGCAGATATCCAACATACATGAAGGAAAAAGTGACCAAATTGAGAGGAGAAATAGAAAATTCAAGACTAAATTTGCTAATTTTGGTAATGAACAGAACGAATAGGTAAAGGATTACCTGAAAAACTGAACAACACTAAAAATCAGCTAGACTTAGCAGACATCTATAGAATGCATCACCCATAATAGCGGAATACTCATTATTTTCAGGCACATAGAATATTCTTGAGAATAGACAATATGCTAGTTCACAAACCAAGTCTCAATAAATATGGAAAGACTGAAATCATACAAAATGTATTCTCTGACCATAATGGAATGAAATTAGAAATCAGTAACAGACAGAAACTTGGGAAATTCACAAATATGTGAGAATTAAACATACTTCTAAGTAACCAGTGGGTCAAAAGGAAAACCATAAGGGTAGTATAAAATACCTGATGATTAAAAAACCTACCAAAAGTTATGATTTATAGGAAAACAATGCTCAGAGGGAAATTCAGAGCTGTAAATGTCTACATTAAAAAGGAAGAAAGATTCAAATAAGTAATCTAGCCCTTATGAAATAAGGGGAAAAAAGAAAGCAAAACCCAACGCAAGCATATGGAAGAAAATTATAATGGAAAAAAATGGAAATAAACAAAATAAAATAGAAAAACAATAGAGAAAATCAATAAAAGAAGAAGATGATTCTTTGATGAGATTCAACAAAATCGATAAACTGTTTAATAAATTAACTAAGAAAAAAGATACAAATTACTAAAATTAGGTATTAAAGAGGGTACATTTCCACTAACCCTATGGAAATAAAGGGATTATAACTGAATATTAGGAAAAATTGTATGCCAGTAAGTTAGGTTATCTAAATGAAATGGGAAAATTCCTAAACAGACATAAACTACCAAAACTTAGTGAGTAAGAAACAGAAAAATGGACCTATAACAAGTAAGGAAAGTGAATCAGTAACCAAAAAATTCCCACCAAAAAAAAAAAAAAAGAAAGAAAAGAAAAGAAAGAAAGAAAGCTCATAAGATGTCTTCACTGGTGTATTTTGCCAAATATTTAGAAAATCAACACCAATCCTACACAAGATCCTCTGAAAACAGGAGGTATAAATAAGGGATAACTCAATCTACAAAGCCATAAAAATCAAAGATATCACAAGGAAAGAAAAGAAAATTATAGACTAAAATTCCTTATGACTGTAGATACAATAAAAACACTAGCGAACTAACCCACAACATCTGAAAAGGATTATGTAATAGAACCAGGTTGGATTTATCCTAGGAATGTAATGAATGTTTGTTCATATATTAAACATTAATGTGATGTGCCATATTAATAGAATAAAAGTATAAAATGCATAACATTTCAGTAGATGCATAAAAAGCATTTGACAAAACCTAACATTGTTTCATAATAAAAACACTCAATAAGCTACACATAGAAGGGAATATCTTCACCCTGATAAAAGGAATCTATCAAAAACACTACAGCTAAACTCATACTTACTGGTAAAAAGCTGAAGTCTTTCCCTCTAATATCAAGAACAAGACAAGGATGTCTACTCTCCTCACTTTGATTTAACATTGTATAGGATGTTCTAACTGGGGAAATTAGGAGGAAAAACAAATAAAGGCATCCAGATTAGAAAAAGGAAGCAAAACTTTCTCTTATTTGTTAATGACATAATCTTATATATTTAAAAAAAAACTTAAAGAATCCACAAACAGATTTTAAAAAACACAAGTGTTAAATAGATAAAAGAGTTCATCATGGCTTTTTGCAGGATATAAGATCAAGGCACACAAATAAGTTTTATTTTTATGCACATCAATGAATATTCCAAAAATAAAATTAAGAAAACAGTTTCCTTTATAATAACATCAAAAGAATAAAACACTTCGGGATAATTTTAACAGAAGGAATTAAAAATCTATATATTGAAAACTATGAAATGTTATTAAAATAAATTAAAGAAGACCTTAAATAAATAGGAAGACAATTTGTGCTCTTAGCCTAGAAGACTCAATAATGTTAAGACTACAATATTCAAGGAGATCTTCAGATTCATAGCAATCCTTTTATCAAATTCCAATTGATTTCCTTCAGAAATAGACAAACTGATCCTAAAATTCATATAGATATGCAAGGGACCCAGAAGAGCCAAAATAATATTGGGAAAGAATAAAATTGAAGAACTCATGATTCCTAATTTCAAATCTACTACAAAGCTACAGCAATCAAGAAAGTGTTACACTGACTGCCATAAGGCTAGACAATAGGTTAGTGGAATAGAATTGAGAGTGCAGAAATAAATCCTGGTGTCTACAGCTAACTGATTTGCCATAAGGATGTCAAAACTACTTAATGGGGGGAAAGAACAGTCTTCTCAACAAATGATGCTGAAGCAACTGCATGTCCCCATGCAAAAGCATGGATTTGGATCTGTATCTCCAGTCATAAGAAAAATTAACTCAAAATCTATCAAAGACCCAAGTGTAAGAGCTAAAACTATAAAACTTCTGGAATAAAATGTAGATAATACCAAAAATTAAAAAAAAAACCAACAACCAAGCAACTAAACACAAAATAGATATTAGGATAGTAAAAATACAACCAACAATTTGGGAATGTATACTTGCCAATTATATATCTAAAAAAACTTGTTAATCAAGGTATATAAAAGCTATTAGAAGTCAACAATAAAATGTCAAATAAACCATTTTTTAAAAAGGCAAAATCCTTGAATAGACATTTCTCCAAAGATATATAAATGGCCAACAAGCACATGAAAAGATGTTCAACATCTTTAGTCATTAGGGAAATGAAAATCAAAACTACAAGAGATACCACTTTATATCCACTAATAAGGAAGGAAGGAAAGAATGAAGGAAGGAAGGAACGAAGGAAGGAACGAAGGAGGGAGAGAAATATAAGAAGTCTTGATGAGAGACTGTGGAGAAACTGGAACTTTCATACACTGGTAGTAGAAATGCTAAATGTTGCAGTTGTTATGGAAAATTTTGGTATTTCTTTTAAAAGTTAAATTTAGAATTACCATATGATCTAACAATTCTGGCCCCAGAATTCTTGTCAGGAAAACTACATTCTTACCTTCATACAAAAACTTGTGCATGAATATTCATAGGATAATTGTTCATAATAGCCAAAATGGAAAAAAAAGCACAAATATCCAACTGATGAACTGATAATGGATAAGAAAAATACAGTACATCCATATAATGAAATATGATTCACCCATTAAAAGAAATGCAGTACTATTTGTTCCAACCTCTGTGAAAAATGCTGGTGTCATTTTGATAAGGATTGTATTGAATTTGTAGATTGTTTTTGGTATATAGACATTTTAACAATATTTATTCTTCCAATCCATGAACATGGGATGTTTTTCCATTTCTTTGTGTCTTTTTCTATTTCTTTCATAAGCAGTTTACAGTTTTTAGATTACAGTTCTTTTACCTCTCAGGTTTGGCTTATTCCTGGGTATTTTATGGGTTTTGATGCACTTTTAAATTGAATCAATTCCTTGATTTCTCTTTCTGCTGTTTCATTATTCGTGTAGAGAAATGCGACACACTTCTATCCATTAAAATTTATGTGGAACTGGAAAAGATTCTGAATAGTCAAAGCAATCCTGAAAAAGAAAACCAAAACTGGAAGCATCACAATCCCAGACTTCAAGCTGTATTACAAAGTTATAATCATTAAGACAGCATGGAACTGTCACAAAAACAGACACAGGTATGAATGGAGCCAAATGGAAAATTCAGAAATAGGCCCACCACTGTGTGGTCAACTAATCTTTGGTAAGGCAAGGAAGAATATCCAATGGGAAAAAGAAAGTCTCTTCAACAAATGGTGTTGGGAAAATTGGACAGCAATAAGCAGAAGAATGAAACTGGACCACTTCCTTATACCATAGACAAAAACAAATTCAAAATGCGTGAAAAACCTAAATGTGAGAAAAGAAGCCATCCAAGTGCTAGAGGAGAGTATATGCAGCAATCTCTTTGACCTCAGCCACAGGAACTTCTTACTAGATAGGTCTCCAGAGGCCAGAGAAACAAAAGTAAAAATGAACTATTGGGATCTCATCAAGATAAAATGCTTCTGCACAACATAGGAAACAACCTAAACTGAAAGGCAACCTAGGGAATGGGAGAAGATATTTGCAAATGACATATCAGATAAAAGGCTGCTATCTAAAATCTATAAAAAACTCAGCCCACAAAATATAAATAATCCACTGAAGAAATGAATGGATATTTTTCCAAGGAAGCTATACAAATGGCTAAGACTAATGAAAAAACGTTCTTCATCACTCATCATCAGGGAAAAACAAATCAAAATGACAATGCGATACCACCTCACACCTAAATAGGAAATAGAACTAGTATTAGTTTAATTAAAATGATAGCCAAACCTTCACTGTATTTGTGAAGCATGCAGAAGTAAAGGCAATGTATTGTTGCTCTGTCTTAACATACCCCAGAGGATAGAGACTATAGAAACTAACAAGCCAACTGAGCTTCCCTCAACAACATCAATTCCTTTCCTCCTGCTGATATTCTGATCATGGATAGTTTGATATTTAGGGGAATGTTGATTCCAGTTACCCTTTCGCATGAATTACCCGTTGTATCAAATAAACCTAAGCTATTTTGGCAATTCTATAAATGTCAAGTTCTTCTGATACATATCAGCAGCCTCTAATGATTAGAATAAATGGAGGAGGATCAAGCTCAATATCAAAAAAATCCAAAAAATCCAGTCAAGAAATGGGCAGAAGACATGAACAGACATTTCCCCAAAGAAGACATACAAATGGCCAAGAGACATATGAAAAACGTTCAACATCAGCCAGCATCAGGGGAATCAAAATCAAAATCTCAATGAGATACCACCTGACATGGTCAGAATGCCTAAAATGAACAACTTAGGAAACAACAGATGTTGGCAAGGATGTGGAGAAAACAGAAGCCTCTTATACTGTTGGTGGGAATGCAAACTGGTGCAACCACTCTGGAAAATGGTATGGAAGTTCCTCAAAAAGTTAGAAATAGGGGCACCTGGGTGGCTCAGTGGTTAAGCCTCTGCCTTCAGCTCAGGTCATGATCCCAGAGTCCCAGGATCAAGCCCTGCATCGGGCTCCCTGCTCAGTGGGAAGCCTGTTTCTCCCTCTTTCAGTCCCGCTGCTTGTATTCCCTCTCTGGCTGTGTTTCTCTCTGTCAAATAAATAAAATCTTTAAAAAAAAAAGTTAGAAATAGAACTACTCTAAGACCCAGCAATGGTACTACTAGTATTTATCCAAGGACACAAAAATAGTGATTTGAAGGGGCATACGCACCCTAATGTCTATAGCAGCATGGTCCACAATACCCAAAATATGGAAAGAGCCCTGATGTCTATCAACAGATGGATAAAGAAGTATATATGTGTACTATAGAATATTACTCAGCCATCAAAAGAATGAAATCTTGTTATTTGCAATGATATGGATAGAACAAGAGTGAAATAAGCCAGTTAGAGAAAAACAAATACCATATGATTTCACTCATATGTGGAATTTAAGAAACAAAATAGATGAACACAGAAGTAGGGAAAGAAAAATAAAATAAGATAAAAACAGAAAGGAAGGCAAATCATAAGAGACTCTTGATAGGGAGCAAACTGAGGATTGCTGGAGGAGAGATGGGTGGGGAATGGGCTAAATGGGTGAGGAAGCCACTTTATGTAATGAGCACTGGGTGTTATGTGCAAGTGATGAATCACGAAATACTACCCCTGAAACTGATAATATACTGCATGTTAACTAACTTGAATTTAAATAAAATCTAAAAAAAAAAAAGAAAAAGAAATGCAGTACTGATATATGCTACAAAATATATTTTATGGATGAACCGTAAAAATGTATGCTAATTGAAAGAAACCAGACACAAAGGGCCACACACTACATAATTCAATTTATATAAAGTGTTTAAAATAGGCAAGTCCATAGGGTCAGAGAGTAAACTGGTGATTGTCAGGGCCTGGAGTAAGAGGGGATGGGCAGTGGCTGCTAATCAGCACAGGGTTTCTTTTTAGGGAGATGAAAATGTTCTGGGATCAGTAGTGGTGGTGGTGGTGGTACAACTTTGTAAATGGTCTAAAAGTCAATGAATTGTATACTTTAAAGTGATGAATTTGATGGCATATGAATGAAATCTCAGTTTTAGAAGATTGGGCCTGCAAGATTTTAGCCAACATGTTAGAAGTACATGGCTAATTGAAATGAGAAAGCAAAAAGTAGAAAAATATGTGGAAATAACAGGAAAAAAAGAAAATGTATAAAATAATATATTTCCTAAAGAGATCACAGACAATAATGAAGTAATACTATCAAGCAAACAGAAAAAAAATATATTTTCAGTGTATTAAGATTAAAATCTAATTTGTCTGATATGGGAATTGCTACCCCAGCTTTCATTTGAGGTCCGTTCGCATGAAAGATGGTCCGCCATCCCCTCACTTTCAGTATGGAAGTGTCTTTAGATTCAAAATGTGTTTCTTGTAGACAGCAAATGGACAGGTCCTGTTGTTTTATCCAGTCTGCAACCATATGCCATTTTATTGGAACATTTAGGCCATTCACGTTGAGAATGATTATTGATAGTTACATTTTTATTGACATCATGTTGCCTGTGAAGTTCTTGTTTCTATAGATTTCCTCTGTATATTTCTGTTCTGTGTCACTTCATTCCTCTTTTATAACCCCCCCCTCAATATTTCTTGTAGTGCTGGCTTGATGGTCGCATAATCTTTTAGGCCTTGTTGGTCCTGGAAGGTCCAAGGTTTAACTCTCTTTCCATTTTGAAAGTCAACCTTGCTGGGTACATTATCCTTGGTTGCATAATTTTTTTCATTTTATTTCCTGAATATGTCTTGTCAGCCCTTTCTGGCTTGCCAGTTTTCTGTGGACACATCTTACATTATTCTGATGGTCCTCCCTCTGTACATAAGGGATCTCTTCCCCCTAGCTTCCCTTAAGACATCTTATCTGAATTTATGATTCATGATTTCACAATTACGTGCCTGGAAGTTTTTCTAGCCTTATTGATCTGGGGGGGGGGTGTCCTCTCTGCCTCTAGGACATGAACATTTGTTTCATTCCCCAGATTAGGGAAAATTTCATCCAGAATTTGTTCAACTATATCTTCTAGCCTTCTCTCTCTCTCTCAACTCCCTCAGGGATTCCAATAATTCTTGATATTGGAGTGTTTCATGGCATCATTTATTTCCCTAATTTTATGTTCATGGAATTTTAGCTGTTTGTTCCAAGACTTCTTCTGCTCCTCCTTCTCAATCAATCTGTCTTCTAGATCATTAAGGTGATCTTCTGCTTCACTTACCCTAGCTGTTAGGATATTTGGATTAGGTTGGATCTCATGGTAGCATTTTTAACCTCTGCCAGTTCAGCTTTCACTTCTGCCCTTAGAGCTTCTATCTCGCCACTAATGTTCTTTTTCAACTTAGCCATTTCTGGGATAATTGCTACCCTGGATTCCATTTCTGTCATACTGTTTGTGTTCATATCCTATAGTTCTGTGACAGGGGTTGCAGACTCTGAGTTTTTCTTCTATTGGGTGTTCCTCCTCTGAGTCACTTTGGTGAGGGGTGGTTGAGGGGATGTATAGCTGAATATATCAACCATGATCCTGGCGAGTTGTTTGTTGAAAGGTTTTGGAGCAATCAGAATCACCACCGAAAAGGAAGAAGAAATTAAAAAAGAGAGAGAAAAAGAGAAAAAAAGCAAGAAAAAACCTGGCTGAAATGGGCCCCGATGGTAGGATTTATATGGCACAAAAACAGATAAGAATAAACAAAAAGACCATCAAAATAAAAGATAGGGGAAAAAAGCAAAAAGCAAACCCAACCCAAATGACCCCCAAGAACCATATTTATATATTACAAAGGCAAAAACAAATACACAGAAACACTAACAGAAGAAAAGGATGGGAAGGTGAGTACAAACCCTACTTGTGGGCAAGGAAAGTATTTCAGTTTCTCCTGGTTGTATCTTGTTATTGTTAGAGGACTTTACTTTCTAGAGATATAGGAAAATTAAAACTGGTTTTATAGGGGTAGAATTGAATAGGAATGAGGAATTACCTTGAAGCTTATATCTATATGTATATTTAAAAGAAAAAAAAGAAACAAACAAACACAGGTATGTGCATGAAAAAAGTTCAAGATAAAAAGTTATTATGGAGTGTTGTATTAAATATCATGTTGTAATAATAAGTAGGTTAAAAAATAAAAAAACAAGAATCATGAGAATGAATTTAAAATTTAAAATGAAAACTTAAAAATAAAAATAAAAATAAATTTAAAAGAAAATAAAATGAAAAGCTGTATCTATAAAATATACAGGTTTTGGGATAGTACCGGGAACTTAATATATTGTTTTTTTCCCTGATGTTGGGGTTTTACAGTTTTATGGAGACCCTTTGGTAGATGTCCTCTTGTTCTTCTGGCTTGCCTTCTGGGGGAGGGGTCTGCTGCCTTGTTTTTCAGTCAATGTTGCTTGGGCTGAGTGCCCCTACCCCCTATCAAGGGGCTGGGCTCTATGGAAACCAGTTTTTCAGGCTCTGGTCTCTGGAGGATTTTTCTTTTTGCAGCTTTTCAGAAAATCAGGGCAGAGTAAGTATCCGCACCCAGACCTCTGTCTCAGAGAGAAGCCTTGGTCAGCTCTCCTCTGGATGGTGTGTGGCACACAGACTCTCCCTCTGCACTCTCGCTTGCACCCTCTCACAGGTAGCGGGCACCCTCAGTTGCTAGCCAGAATGGCAGCCGAGGCCCCCACTTGTCCCTTCACCCCGTGCCACAGAAACCACAAGTGGTATTGGTTTGTGCCAACTTGGCCCTGTCCAGATGCTCTCTGGAGCTCACACCCACGCTGGGTGCACTAAGGCCCTGTGGTCCCACACTCGCGTGGAAGCCTGCGGCAAGAGTCACCTCCATCGCAGGTGGCACAAGCGGTGGTCCAAGCAGGATTCAGGGACTTCCTGCTGGGTTCCCTCAGGCGCCAGGGAGCGCTTTCTATTGCCGGCCTGGAGCGGTGGTTTTATGACCCTGCCAGCGATTCCCCCAGTTGCCTCTTAAGACTCTTTTTTTTTTTTTTTTTTTTTTTTTTGAGTGCTTTTAACCAGACTACAATTTGATGCTGGTCCCCAAGCACAGGGCACTTTCATATTGGGGTAATTACTTTCCAGTGGGTCACTTCTGGTGGCTCCCTCCCCTTCCTATTTGTCCTCCAAAACAGTCTGAGGGCTCCCACTCCCCTTTACCTCTCTTCTGATGCTCTTCTACCCCTATAGAGATCCAGAAGTGTGTAGTCTTACATCTCAGGCTGATTTTATGGGTGTTCACAGTGTTCTGGTAGATATTTAGCTCACTTCAGGGGACCCTTTGAAATAGGGTCCCTTACTTCTCCACCATCTTGCCCTCCACTTAAAGAATATACCTGCTACAGTATCCATTTTGTATGTCTGTGCATCTTCCTTTGAAATGCAGATAGTCCTAGAAATATAATCCACTGACTTTATTTTTACTTCTGATTGTGCTTAGAATTTTTCTCTATATAAGATAACCTGGGAGTACAGAAGGACCAGTTGCTTAATCAATAAATTAACTATCGAGTATATATTAAAAAGGCTACAAGCACAACATTCCAAATAGTTTCAAAATTTGCTCCTCAATCTAGTCTTTTAAAGGATGAAAGAAAGAAAGAAAGAAAGAAAGAAAGAAAGAAAGAAAGAAAGAAAGAAAGAAAGAGCACTGGGTGTGGGGAATGGGGAATGAATCTTGAAACACTGGAAAAAAAAATTTTAGTAACAATAAAAAAAAATAAATTAAAATAAAAATAAAAAAATAAATTCAAATGTAAACTATTAAAAAAAAAAGAAAGAAAGAAAGAAAGAAAGAAAGAAAGATCAAAAGTCACTGTAAAAAAAAATTAAATGTTAATGGTATTGGAGAAAACCAGACTTTTCACTTATGATGAGATAAAGAAGGAAATATTAAATAGGTAAGAACAAATTACATCTTGTCAAAATAGAGGGGAAAAGTAAGTACAGTGTACTTTTGTTGACTTACTGCTGCATTTCTTTGTAAAATGTTCCTATGGTTTTGTTAATTTCACTACTTGCTTCATTATTTTTTTTAAAAAAATGTCACAGAACACTGATGACTTTTTAAATGTGAGCAGAATTTTAAAAGTCAATTTCAAATATTCCACAGAATGTTTTTGCTATTTTTTTCTTTGTATTTCTCATTAAAAAAATCCTCTAAGTAAATGTGTATGTGCATGTGTGCATGTGGGTGTTTATTAGAATACGATGACTGTGAGAGAAACAAGACTAATAAGGGGTATTGTCATTGATGATGTGGCGTTCCAAAATGATACATTTTTAAAATCTTATTTCAACTTAAATCTTGTAATTACTAGAAAATTCAGTGTATATAAAAATTTTCAAAATGTTTGTATTCATGTATTAAATGATTGCCCTGAGGCTCAGGTATTTACAAGTTATTTTTTCAATTATGTGTTTGTTTAATAAAGTGTTCAAAAGTCAGAGAAGACAGAAGCTAATTTTCTGTTGTGTGGGATTGCCTCACTTAATACACAACATCAAACATCCTGCCAAATAAATGCAAATAAATGTAAATAGCAATAAATAGAAATAGGTGGTGTCTATTTGTCTGCTTCTTGAGGAGATCGATGAAATATGACTCTGAAGACAGAGTTTTTATCATAAATCGGTTTGGAACATTTTAATATTACTGATCTCTCAGATTACAATTTATTAATGTATGTTAAAAGGACTTAAATGTAGATTTTTAAAAATTAATAATGTGCTGTTATTAATGAGGCATAGCTAAGGAATGATAGTTGCTTGCCAATATTGACTTAATTATGTTTTATTATAATCAGTTCTGACACTATCAGTTTATAAATCCTTCTATTGACCACTTTTAAGAATGATGGAACTCCCACAGGACTGCATTTCTCCTAATCAAATTATCCAAAAATGGACTAAGGTAAAATTTGCTTAAAGTATGAATGCTTTATTTCTTCCTGCAGTGATTGCCCTTGTTTTAAAAATTATTTGAAAAGAAAATAAAATCTTTACCCTACATTATGATTTCTCAGTGTACTTTGAAATACTGAAATGGCAATGTTGGCTTGGAGGAAACTGAAGCACCCAATAATGCAAATTTACCATATTTGGATTTTAGGAAAGAAAGTTTCCTTTTTTATTTGGAAAAGACAAAATTATTAGTTCTGTTCTTAATATTGACAATGAGGTCTCAATTATTTTTGTATCAGAATGTTAATAGAAAACTGTCAAAAAGAAGTGAGTGAAATCACATTGTTTTCTAGCAAGATCTACTATTTAAATCAACAAAACTGAGAAACAGTAGAAGAGCTCATATCTAATTGATTTACACTCAAACTGACAAAATAAGAGGAGAAAGATTGTGAAAGAAATTTGAATATCAGGAAAAAATACAATTTAGTGTAGAGAATGACCCTAGGTCAAATGGCTTCAAAACCTTTTTGACGTAATGGAAATGCTCTAAATCTTTATTGTAGTGATGCTTATGTGACTATATGCATTTGGGGAAAAAAAACATAGAACTGTATGTCTAAAAAGGATGAGTTTTATTGCATACAGTTACAACTTTTAAAAAGTGATTTGGAGCAGAGATTCAGTTTCTAGTGTTTGCTTAATGACTCAATACTATGAGGGTCAGTATTATGGTTTATTTTTGACATTCAGTAAAATTCTCATACAACTTTTGAAATGTAGCTAAAGCACTGCTTTTTGAGAAATATATAGCTCTTAGTGTGTCCATTATAGAAGAATACTGAAAATTAATAAGCCAATAATTTCTCTCAAGAGATTAGAAAAATAACAGCAGAATAAATGTAAAAATAATAGAAGGAAATAATAAAGGAGAAATCAATTAAAAATCAGCAAAGTCAAAGCTGGTTATTTTAAAACAATAAAACTGATCAACTTCTACAGAGATTAATTTAAAAAAGAGAGAAGAAACAAATAACTAATATCAGATTCTTCGGTTATTATGAACAACTTTAGGCAAACCATTTTGAAAATTTCGATGAAATGCATAAATTCTTAGGTAATACAACCTATAAAAACTGACAAGAGGAAGAAATAGAAAAACTGAAAAGACCTAAAGCAATCTTTAGTAATTGTTAGGAAATCTTCAGTGAAGTAATTGAATTTTTAAATTAAAACCTTCTCACAAAAAGAACTCTTGGCTCATAAAGGCAAAATTATGTCAAAGAAAAATTAATTCTTGCAGAGATTAACAAAAGTTGGAATACTAGCTCTATCAATCAGAAGAGGCTAGTTTATAGCTAGGTTATTGACAACAACCAACCTCAGAAATCTCAATAGAATATCATTTTACATATAATAATATGTACATATATAAAATATTTATTTATACATATACATGCTAAACATATATTATACTACAGTATAATAAAATGCAAACCACAGAAATTTCAATATGATGTATAATACTCTAATATTATATATTATACATAGTATATAAGTACTATACAAATAATACTGTATTGTAGTATAAAAACATATATTAAGCATTTTTGGTCTTAATAGTCTTACATTACAAAAATACAGATGAGTTGAAAACTATAAGATAATTGAGATGTAAGGACATTCAGCAAAACTTATAAGAAAATAACTTAAAACTATAATTATGGCAAATATTTTACAGTATTCACATATAGTGAGTTAAATAACATAGTCTATATTATTTCAGTCTTTTGAACTTTGCAGGATTTTGTTTAAAGCTTAATCTATATCCAAGAAAGGAAATAAAATAATACCACAAGAGTCAGAATGTTAAAAAAAAACTTTAAATATACTCCTATATGAGTCTTTGACTAACTTTATCTTCACTCTTAAGCCATTTATTTCCATTCTAATAATAAGCATATTAGCTATTTTGTGGCAAAGACTGTCCCCTAGCATTCTTTCTGTCCTTCATCAATTTTAGAATAGAATTCTTGTCACATGAGTTGGGAACATTTATGCCCTGTTGTACTCTTAATCTCTAATCTTCTTTGCAACCAGATGTGTCCTTATAGTCAATTACATGCCAGTAGGTTGTAAGTGGAAATAACATGTAGTGTTTAAGTAATTTCCTTAAAGATAAAAATCGGTTTTCATAGATAGGGCAGTTTGAAGAACTGCCAGGGGCACTTGCTGGAAGTCATGAGCATACAAGTCGAAGAAGGCAAACTACACCCACTAGTTCAATCACCCATCTACACTCAATCTTTAAGTGTAAGAGAAATAAGCTACTTCTTTTGACTAGTGTTGTTGGTATGTCTTTTTACATTCATTTGGCTTATGCCCTAATTAATGCTCAGCTGTCAAATTTTGTTCTACCTTTAGTCAAAGTCGCACATCTTTACTGTTCCAAAATTTTGTCTGATCCAGGCTAACAGTAGGGCCTGTGGGGTAGCTTCAGAGGTGACTGTCATAATTTTAAGACCCTTCCAGTTCCTTCCAAACACTCAACAAAACTTTTTCCTCTTGGACTTCCCATTAACTGCCTGCTTTAGTGTGAGACTATCTTCTAGTTTCAAATTCATTTGCAGACCCGATAAAAGGCCAAACTCAATTAAAGTTCAAATTTGTCTCTGCTCACATTACTAGATCTTACCATTTTGCTGAGTCTATTCTTTCTCTGCATTTAAATGCAATACTTTTACTCCTCACGTAGGAAGTGATCTGTCTGAATTTTATTGGCATAGCTTTATTTTATCAAAATATCTTAAAGAGACAATTAAAAAGTTAATAAGACAAAACAAAACTGTTAAGTCACTATATATGACCCTTAAACAACGTATAGGCTTATATAGGCCTACCAAAACCCTATATAGTCAAAAATTGGTGTATAACTTTTGACTCCCCCAAAACTTAACTACTAATAGCCTACTGTTGACCAGAACAGTTAGTATTAGTATCTTTACTGATAACACAGTCTATTAATATATATATTATATACTGTATTCTTGTAATAAAGTAAGCTAGAGAAAAGAAAGTGTTATTAAGAAAATAATAAAGAAGATAAAATACATTTAGAATACCGTACTGTAAAAAATCCTTATATTAGTGGACCTGTGCCATTCAAACCTGTGTTTGAGCACTCAAAGGTCAACTGTAATTGAAATTTAAATTGCCTTTTTGTCAGTAAATGTACATTTACACATTTAAAAATACTCAAACAGCCAAATAAAAAAAAAGTGCAGGTATAATTTCCTTGAGAAGTACAAGGCCATTTTCTCCCAAACATTTTTTACTTTTATTACTTGTTCTATTCATTGCCTATAATGTTTAATAGAATTTGCAACACAATGGTAGTGTTTCTGCTTACCTAATATTTAGAATCAATCTCTGTGGATAATTGGATAATAACCTGTTTTATTTTTATTGTCCCTATAAAACATTGTGTTCCCCATTGTTTCTTAACTCTCTATTTCAAAGTGTTAATGAGAACATGCCCTTGCTTACTATTGTTTTGTAAAATGTCTATTGTTCACAATACAGAACAACAGTTCATTCCTTGTCCTAAATTTGGTTGAAGTCCTAAAGGTGCTTAAAGTATCTATGTTTGCCTCATCTACCTTCCTTTTATCTTTTCAGAATTCCATTTAGACTGCTCTTAAACAACTTATATTACATTTCTCATACTGGTCTCCACAAGTGGGGCATGAGCTTCCTGAGCTCAAGGACTATATCTCTTCTATCTCTGTATTCTCAGTGTTTCTTACCTGTCAGGTCTTCAGTTATCAGGTACTGAAGAGTCACACATGAATGGATGAGCAGATAGAAGGGTAAATGAATGGAGAAACCAATATTCGTGCACTAAGGTAATCTCAAAAACTTTCCTCTAAAGAAGGGCAAATAAAAGTGTTAAGTAACTGAAATTGAAATTTCTCTTTGTGGGTAAGTATACATTTCCTAAAATTACTTACTTTATTATTAAAATTACTAACCTTATTAGTGAAAACTAAATTTGGCTATTAACCTCAAAGTGCAGGTAAAGGTAACATTAAAGTAAATAAAAATGGAAAACAGACATTGAACCACATTAATCCATTTTCCGCTGAAAGGAGGAGCTGGTATGAGAATAAAAACTGGTGAGTGGAGAAATCCATGGAAAACATCTGCCAGTAGTGTTTCAAAGAGTGAAGAGGACACTTATTGTGTGTGCTATTGCCAAAGCCCCCCAAAACACAACATCAATAGAGTGGTGTTTGTTTTTTCTATAGTCAATAGATCAAAAGCCTGAGCAGCAGTGTGATCTGCTCTTTGTAAGGAGAAAAGGTCTATCCAGAGATGTGGGGGAACACATCTGGAAATATCTGTCTATGAAGCTGCTTGAAAAATCACCATGTAGCAGCAATAGGAGAAACATCTGTGCAGTGTGAAGCAGACCAGCCAAGGAAGGGAGCTGCTGGGACGAGAACCACATAATCAAGACACAGATTAGGGTGGAGACAGGCACCCCTTGAATGACAAAGCTTCCCAGATCACGTTTTTAGCCACATGTAATCAATAAGGACAGTTTTCCCTTCCAAAGAATTTAGATTAACAGCACCTGCTCTAAGACATACCAGGGCAAAGACAGAACATAATATGTTAAGGTAATTTCTCATAGAGATCGCCAAAAATCATTGAAGAGCAAAATCTGTGTGTTATGTGTTCACTGTGAAGTTCTAAATACTAATGTATTACTTTAAAATAACGTATGACAGCAGGTCATGAACATGAATTTTAACCTAAAATACCTCAAACAGTTTTCTTATACATCTTATATACACAAGTTTTTAATCAAACATAGTTTGAAATATTATTTTTATCAAACTAACATGAATGCAACAATTCTCTTAAAACAAGGTTTGGTTTTGTTACATTTTGAGTTAATGCCATCATACTAGTTCTAAAAAATAAATATGCGAGTAGTGAATATTCTTTTGCATTCCCTTTAAAATACAAATTCTTTATTTTCCACATTCCTAATGGGACAGCTCTATGATTTTTTTGATAAATTAAATCAACTCCTGTTTAGTATAAATACAAAGTTAGAGACAGGCTTTGTTTACATCTACATTTTTAAAATACTGTACAGCTGTGAAACTAGATTAAAAGTACATTCAATGTTTTTGTTATTTATGAAATTTGGCTTGCAAACATGGTTCCTAATATTGGTATTAATTAACAAGTTGTCACTTTATATTAGGCTAGAATTGTTTAATGCTCTCATTGCATCTTGAATCTCTGTTTACACTACAAAATGCAATATGGGGAAAATCATATAGCAATATCAGACCAAAATATATTTGCTGTTGAGGAAAACATCATGGAATTATGTCAGAATCAAACACCTTGGCTTTCTCCATTGAATCATTTCACTAGAATATTGCCCAATTTTTTTAATATTTCTCAGTCCATTTTGCCAGAATCATAAAAATTATGTGTTTATACATTATGTGTCCATCAACATAGATTTATAATTATTATTTATGCAATTGCTTTTAAATTAGATAGGAAAAACACTTAAAAATAAAAAACTACATGTAAATTTTCTTTTGTATTTACTTCTATAGTTCTTTTTGCTGTTACTTTTATTTCTTGTTTCAGAATAAAGTTACTGTCTTTCAAGAAATAATATGTCTTACACATATAATTTATAAATTAACTTTAATCTTTGTCTCATTTAATCTTTTCTACAGCCTTGTATTAAAGTGTTATTAACTTTGTGAAAAACAAAATTGAAGTTCTGAAGAGTGATTTGACTTGCCTCAAGTTGCATAACTGATAAATGGCAGGCATTTGAACCCAGGCATTCTGACTACAAGTCCAATATTTTTTTCTAAGTATTCCTGAAGAATCTGAAAAAGTTATTAAAGACTGGGGTGGGAGGAGGCTCATAATTATAGTCTCTAGCATATGCTTTGCAGTAAGAGATTTATATCTATTTAAATTAGTATTTGCCAAAATCTTGTGAAGTAGCTATCATTTTCTCTGTTTAAGATGGATAGTTTTAGAGAAGGTGAGTAATTTGCCTAAAATGACACAACTGATGAATCGCAAAGTTTTCATTCAAATACCAGCCTGATGGATCATCCTAGACTTTTGCTAATCAGTTCTTGCTCTTCAGACAAGTGGCATGGGTACTACCTGAAAACTTGGTAGATACAAAGAATCCTGGACTACACTGCCAAACAAATGAGCATTTTTCACAAAATCCCCAGAAGATTCATAAGCACATAAATGTTTGAAAAACACTACTATATACTATATTAGTCTGATATCAACATTTAATTTATTAAAGAGCATAGCAGAACACAAAGAGTCCACAGGCTCATATCTAGCCATCACTTTTGGACTATAAGCTCCTCAAGGGTAAATTCTAAAACTGTTCCGAGTAGTGGCACAAGACCTGGTTATTAGCATAACTACCTAATACATGTTTACTTCTTTGGTTAATTGCATACATAAAATAAGTATTTGGCCAACACTTGTATATAAACAAGATATGCTTTATTTGCTGCCTGTATTAAGGGATGTTAGGCAGGGAATAGGCTACTTTACTTCTGCTGTGCCTATAATTAAATAAAATATAAAACTATCTTAATACAATGTAATTGTTTTTCCAAAATATTGTCTAGGTACCTTAGGTATTTTTAAATTGGGTTTGCTTCTTGTGTTTTTAGAAAACAGCATAACAGCATTTATATTGGAAATGGAAGAGTTGCTCTAATATATGGCTATAACAACCTTTATATCCTGCTTCTTATCCCACAGAAAGGAAGGGATATAGTCAGGAGGCTTAGAATCTCTGTGAAGAGATACAGAGCTACAGAGCTGGAGAAAGGAGGTAGGACTAACAATGGGAAGAAGTGACAATGAAACAGGTCACTTTAGTGGTTTAGGTCTCAGAGACTGCATGACAGAGGGACAAGCAGAATAAAAAAGAGATGGAAATTAAGACTCAAGAAAGCTTTGGAAGATGTCCTAAGAAAAGAAGAAACAATGTTATGTTATTAATATTATATTATTAATAGTTGCCCTATATATTAATATATTATAACATAATACATGACATAGTACAACATATAACAACATATATTATATATTAACATAACAGTACATGTTGATACTATACTAATAATAATTATATTTATAGGAGTTAAAAGATGGGAAAAGAAATTAACATCTATTAAAGGCTTACCACATGTTAGAAACTATGCAAGGTGCTTTCATCTATTAGTTTGTTTAAATTTTACAGTACTGTAGAGAGGCTTCCATTTTCCAAAAGAGGTAATAGACACTCAAAGAGGTGAACCAATTTGTTTAAACCAAAATTTAACTCCTAGTATTTCCACTGTTCCAATCCCAGCTGAGATTCATAATTATCCAATGAGCTTTTAAAGTTATAAAAATCTGAGCTCCTTATCTGTAAATTTCATTAACATCTACATATTTGTTTAAAATTCTGCAAATGTTTATGATGTACAAAGTTGAAGAACTCTGCATTATACAATACTTTCTCTGATACACTATGCAAAGCAGTATACTAGGAGAAAAAGGAAAGAAAAGTCGGACATCTTGCCCTCAAAGTGTACTTAGTCTGACAAGTCGATTTCAAAAATAGCACAATATATGGGAATATGATCTAATTCCAATGTTATCCCTTCAGCCTCCCAATGAAGACTGTTATTTTACTGTTCTGAGAGTACAAATAACCAATAATCAGATAACCACAAATTCTCCCTTTACCTATAAAAATTCGTGGTAAATCCACTTTCCTTACACCCACTTCAGAATAATTTTGTCTTTTCACGTACCCCTCCAGAATAACCAAATATTTTAAATTACTTCTTCATAAAGTTTTTTGCCTTTTCTTATTAACCATGCCCACTGGCTTTGTTTTAGTCTTAGTCATCATTACATTATTAGGCATTGTTTAGTTTTATCACTTAGTTTCTGGCTGCCATATCAAAAATTAGCAAGAACATGGAATAAGCACAGCTCTCATATTTTTTAGGAAATTGTGAAGAGCTATATAAATTTCTCAAAAAACTAAACACATGTCTACATTATGATCCAGCAATTTCACTACTGAATATTTTTCTCAGAAAGGAAAAATGGAAACAGGAATATTCATAGAATCTTTTATTCATAAGAGCCCCAAACTAGAAACAGTCCAGGTGTGTTCATCAATAAACAAAAAGATAAACAAACTAGAGTAAATTCATACAATGGAATACTACTCAGGTATAAAAAGGAATGATCTACTGATGAAGCAAAATAAATGAATCTCAAAGATAGTATGCTAAATTAAAGAAAAAGAAAAACTGATCTATGATCAAGAAGTATCAGAAAATGGGTTACCTCTGAGACAGCAATTAGAAAACCAACCAATAACAGAAACAAGATAACTTTTTGGAGTGATAGGAATGTTATGTATCTTGATAGAGGCTTGTTTTATAAATGTATGTGCAGTTGCCAAACACATTTAGTGGTACACTTAAGATTTGAGCATTTATTGTATATCAATTTTACTTTCAAAAAATAACAGTAAGTAAATATTGAATCCACTTTACTGATATACAAGATGAAAGGTTTAAGGGTAAAGTATCCTAATATCGGTAACTTACTTCGAAATGAATTAATAAATGAGATGGATTGGCTTGTAAAAAGGCAGCTATATAGATGGACACAGGTGTGATCAAGCAAATGTACTTAATATGTTAACTATAAAATTTATGAACGTTTGCTGTACAATTACTTCAATTTCTGTGCTTTGGGAAGATTTTATAATAAAATATTAGCAGGGAAAGGGCATCTGTCTTCCCATTACTTCCAGTATGCACATTCTGTTTTTGCAAGTGTAACTGACTTCTACTTGACCATTTTTATTCTTTCTCACATCTGTAACTTTTAACTAATGAACCCCCACTCACTTTCTTTCATACTCAAATGCAACCATATCTAAGCTATAGGTTAACCTCTTCCTCAAAACTATTAATGACTTATTCCATCTAAAGGGATATCTCCTTCTTACAATGAAGTTTAATTAACTTGATGGTTTTCACTTGTACTTGATTACAGAGCGCAGTAAGGAGTGTTCTGTTACAGTGACATAGCATAGTTCCTGAACTAGAGAAAAAGCACCCAGTTTTAATTCCCACTACAGAACTTACTCACCCAAGAGTCTTGGGCTTGAGTTTTCTCACCTATAAAACCAGAAAACTACCATCTCCCTTAAATGATTATGTGAGGAATACACACATTAGTGTTAATTCTTCTGTCTGACACATAGAGCCCAATAAATGTTAATAATTATTACTTTTTTAGCACTTATACAGTATCTTACAGGACATCTTAAATCGTATAAATTCCTTAACAGCACAGGTTGACATAGACATATTGTTTCACTGCATTCTTCTGCAAAAATGTATCAAGCTGACAAACATAAAGTAGCCACCAATAAAGTATTTGAATGAATGAGGAATGAATGAATGGGGAAATAAGTGTCTTTAATTAGTTTTAGTGTGTTTAACTAGCTTTCTGTCCTTACTATTTCTTTAGAGACATTTTAAAACATTGCTGGAAGCTGTAATTTCATGCACTTTAAAAGCAAGAGGAAATCAAACATTCTACAGGATCATGGTAAGAAACCCCACTCATTGGCATTGTAGTGATGACAACACAATCATTTTTTGCAAAGTAGAAGCATTAGAAACTTATGGTCAACTGTGTGAGAAAATTAGCAAGTTACACAGCAAGTTGGAGGGTCCTGCCTTGCCACAAATTCAGAAGGGCTCCATAGAAATTATAAATGAATGTAGTCTTTTGGGAAGTCTATCAGAATGATGAGTTTCCATCCCAAAAGCTTATATAAATTTTTCAGAATGCCAGAACCATAAAGTAGTTAGAAATCAGAACTGTCTATGTGTTAACAATCTCCTTCTTACATGACGTAATGGGAATTTAAAGCTTATGCACAGATGGCTTTAAAATGTCAAGATAGCTATTTTGTATTTCTCACTACCCAGAACTTCCAGAGGAGTTTTCAGATCTATAACATATACAAAAAGTCTGGCTAGAACACAATTCTAAAGAAAGCCCAATGTCTTTGTTCAGCTTTGAGGTTAAGGTTGGGTGATTTACTCCAGCTTGGAGTCTTGGAAAGAAAGCTCCCAGTCATAGAAAGACTGAAAAGACGTTGTATTCATGAACATACTATTGGAATAGCTCATGGCAAAGGGACCACAAAGGCCTGTGGCCAAGTAAAAGGGTATATCTGGGGAGCGGGGTGGTTATCATCTGCTCCTGCCTACAAACTAACTGGGCACATTTTAACAAGCAGCAGAAATTGCTCATGCTTCCCTCAGAGGAGAAAAGGCTGGCTTGCATCAAATTGAGGTCATCAAGGGCGAATGCCTCTAGGTTCACCAACAGAGGAGCTCTTTATCCAGGGGTTTCAATCTTTGGAGTTTTTTACTTACTACTCTTTACTAACAAGTGTCTTCTTCACTGGCTCTTGGTTCTCAGATTCAATGGGTATTTACCTATATGAGGAGAATGAGGACTCATTGCATGTGAAGGTTAGAGGCCTTGTGTAGTAAGGTAACACCAACCCTAGAACTAATTTATAAATATCATAATTCATCTAAATATCTAAATATCTTAGTCTATCTCCCCAGTACCCTAATAGTACCTGATTGCCTAACTCATTAAGAGGTGTGTCCACCAAATAATCCCAATTATTTACCCTCAATTCCAAAGTTTCTGATCTCCTCAGACTCACTCTTGTCCTTTCTTCCCTCAACTTTTATAGACTAGAATTGGTCTTTATAGTAGTTTGGCCTCTCAAAAATTCATCTTACTCCTCCAAGGTTTAGAAAACCCCTACATTTTTCAAACACAAGAAATAGCTGAATATACTGAAACCCTGTATCAAATGTTCCCAAGCCCAGAACACTTACATGAAGCACCTTCAACAACATATAATAATCATTAGAGGATGTATTTACATCTTTATTTGTTTTGTGCAAAAACTGTAACAAATTATCATAAACTTGGTGGCTTTAAATAATAAAAATTTATTCTGTCACAGTTCTTCAAACCAAAACTCATTAATATCAGTGTCATTGGCCAAGATCAAGGTGTGAACAGGGTCATACACTGCCTCTGAAGGAGGAATTGGTTCCTTGGCTCTTCTGATTTCTAGTGGCTGCCAGTGCTCCTTGGCTTGTGGTTTCATCACTCCAGTCTCCACCTCTGTCTCCACATTACCTTCTCTTCTGTACGTTCATCTTCTTTTCTACCATCTGTGTCTAATCTCCTTCTGCCTCTCTCTTATAAGGACACATGTGATTACATTTAGGGTCCATCCTGATGAGTCAGGATAATCTCCCTATCTCAAAATCCTCAACTTAATCACATCTACAAAGACCTTTTTTTTTCTTAGAAGGTAACATTTACAGGTTCAAGGGATTAAGACCTAACATCTTTGATGGCCATTAATTAACTTACTCAACCCTGCAATCATCCTCATCTCATTCAGAGATGTACTATCAGGGCATTATTTTGCTCCTACTTCTTTCTATATATCATTCTTTGTTATATGAATTGTATTTAGATATGGTTATATACTAAGGACTACAGGAGTAAAGCTCATCCACTGTGTATAAGGGAGGACTTAATCTGATAGATGAGACCATTTCAAGTAATTCTTAGGCAGAACAAACAAATACAAGGACAGTCCTCTATTAGCTGAGGTAAACCATCAGGTTCCCTTTGCCTTAATCATGGGCATATCAAGGTACACAAAAAGGAAGAGCATATAAAACATACCCATAAGATAGTTTTAAGATGGTACTAAGTGAAGCAGGGTAAGACAAAAGTCATGGGAGGTCAGGGAAAATTGTACTGGCCCTTTGGGGCCATTTGACTCAAAATGGAGAAAGAGATGAGACAAGTTCATGAGGCTACTAGCAAAACTACTATCACAGCTTTAGAAAGTTATAGACTTCTTTGATTGTATTCTTTATATTTTCTGAACTCTCTGGTCTTCCCCTGGCTATTTATTCATCCCCTCATTCATTTAATCCACAAATATTTATTGAATGCCCAGTATGTGCCAGGCACAGTCTTATGCCCAGAGTATGCAACCCTTAACAAAACAGATCTGTTTCTCCCCTTCTTGGGCTTACAGTGTAATAGAGTAACTCCCTGTTGTTTAAGAGTAGGAAATCACCACCTGCCTTATCATGCCTGTGTTGAGGAGCCCAGGGTCAGTTGCTTATTAAAATCACATCATAAAGATAAGAGTGGGTCTAGGTGTGCAAGTCCTAAGATGACAAACAAATATGAAAATAAAGGAAGGAGATGCAGAGCAACTCAATCAACTCTGCTACCTCACCTGAAGATACTCCTTTGAGGGAAAACCCATGATGTTCCTATGTTTTGTTTTAACAAAAAGTTAAAATTGCTATAGAACAAGGGTCTTCATAGCTTTTGGAGAATCAAAAGAGCAATGTGATGAGCCCTCTCACGAGTCTGCTAGAGAGCAGCTCTGGTTTCATCTGGTTTACATCTTGTGCTTTTAAACAAAGAGTTCTACAATAAGAATATGAAGATTAAAAACTCCTGTGTTACAGCAGGCCCCTATAGTGACCAAGAAACCTCCTGCAATGTGACATGCCTGGGAAACAGCTCCAAAAGCAAGTACCATGAATGGGGGGTACACCATATATGAAAGATGGGCTATTAAATTAATGCTTAACCAATGAGAGTGACCAGTGTATTGATGATAACCTGTTTCTTTCTGGTGTTTCATTTCTTTCTCATGTGACAGGAGAGATAACCAGAAAGGGAATGAAAAAAGACAAACTTGTTTCTTACAATGCTTGTCACCTGTCAAGTCATAATCTCCCTGCTTATGTTTTGAGTGTTCTTCTCTTTTGAAGCATTTTACATCTTTGTGCATTTCTGAAGAGCTGTTTCTGGGGATTGAAAACAAGGATCACAGGACTTGCACAAGTTAAGTTTTTTTAAAAAAAAAATAAGTTGGGATCTGTAAGTTTGATGAAAACCTCTTCTCACCAATTGCATATGTATCATTTGCATTATCTTGTTGAACCTTTAGAAAAATGAGTGAAATTCCTATTTCCCAGACTACACTAGCCTCTAAGTAAGATAAGGTAATCACAACAATAATCACAGTATGTTCTGGCTCTATTTCTGCACAGAGCCAATCTAACTTTAAAAAAAACTCTCCCCAAGTGGTTCTGAGTCTTCTTCAATAGTATCTTATGCTTTGGCCCTGACTACAAATAGGCCCTTTCATTCTTGCTCACGGTCAAAATTTCTTTAGTCACCTTTAATATCAAAAGTGGCAGCTATACCACAGTGATCACAGAGACTTATAATGAACTGGTTAAGGGTTCTAGCACTTTAATCAGACTGCTCAAATCTCAGTTGTGCCAGGGCCTGAAAGGACCTGGATGATAGAAGTAAAGATAGTTCAAAGATATCAGCAAGCACTAAATACCAGATGAGACAGTGGATTTCTGCTTGTGTAAACAGGCAAATAATGATAAGGACCAAATTGCTCAACCCACTTCCCCAATGCCTTGGCTCAGCTTGCTCCAGTGTGTCAGAATGCAAATACAACTCTAGGAACAGAAGTGGAGTATATTGAGCACATTATCCCAATACTTTTCTACTTCCAGAGGAATCATGTTCACATAGACAATAAAGTTCTATTTCCTGATCACTTGAATTTTTCGCTTTTATGTATTATTTAAATGATTAATCATGCAAAATTAATTATTCACAGTCTAAATATATAATACATAAGTACAAAGTGATATTATACTAATGCTTAAAATTATGTATAATTAACTACTATAAAACATTAATAGTTTATGTGTCTTTTTAGATGAATCATTTACTCAGACAATATTCCCCCAAAATATCTCCCAATTTTTCAGCTTTTCATTGCTTTAGAAATGG
The DNA here is from genome assembly GCA_004023965.1 of Spilogale gracilis. NCBI lineage: Eukaryota > Metazoa > Chordata > Mammalia > Carnivora > Mephitidae > Spilogale > Spilogale gracilis. Next base: position 80,299 of record PITA01008341.1, read on the forward strand.
TTTATTAAATGAAATGGAGTCTTGCATTTATAGTTATGGAGAAAAGAACATATGTTCTTTTTTTTCCCCAAAGAATCAAAAACACAAGTTATAAATGAGTCAGTGTTAGAAGGGGGCCAAACTCTCAAGACCATGGCCCCTATGAGAAAGGGCTTTTAGACATGCAAATTGAAAGCTCCCCTTTCCTCAGTCATTCTCCTTGTTTATTTAAAGAAGTTTCCAGCTAATCTCCTTAAGACAACTAAAAACTAAATCTGCATCTGCTAAGTTTCCCTTTGAGAACTTAAAAACACATTACCATTTAACTGGGGCTCAGATAACCCCCTCCCAACACACCAACAACCACTGTACCCCAAAATTTTAAGGGGCACAGGGGAGAGTGGCAACAGAGTATTGTTTTAAGAGAACAATAGATCTTCTTATAGATTCACTGGAGACAAGAGCAACAAAGCAACTACTGGAAAGTCTGGTAAATCTTTGCATGCATCTGGAATTGATAGGAAGAAATGACATCGGACCATTATTTGTCTTATATGAATTCAAAAAAAGTCATCTTGCCGAGCACTGTATTTTTTTCCTAGGGATATTTGTACTTCAACATAGCATAGCCCTTTCTTGTACACAGATGTACATGATGAATGAATAGAGCAAGAGCCCTTGGTTTCGATGTTCTCACCCTCCAAAACTGAATTATACCAAGATGCTGCTAATTACACAATAGTTCTTCTAAATGAAAGCTCATAGAAACAAAACTCACAGTAGGGGGTTTAAATGGATAGTATAATATTGAATAATTGACTCTTTAGCCCTTGAAATGGTACTCAGCTTTTAAAGTTAAAGGCAACCAGACCTGGATGGAAAGGAGCCATGCAATTAATAAGGAGAAGAAATAAAACCAGAAACCAAAATAATTTCCTTTTTTCCACATTTCTTCCTCTATACACATTTCATACATTTATTAACAAACAGGATTATCTTGCCTACCTTCTCATCAAGGCATATTATATTTATTTATATTTGTTTCATTGAGGGCAATGAATGGAAAAGCAATTGGACTCATTTTTTCATACTCTGATTAATTATACTATTTCTGATGTTAGTAATTATTTATTATTATTAGCTACCACTTTATACTTTCTTATTCTATTTGACTAGAATTGTAGAAATGCTCAAAGCCCTAAACACACAAGTTCTGGATCCCTTGTTAAGATTTTAAGTTTCTAAATGAAATCAATTGTCACCTTTTATAATAATGATCAAGCAAATAATACAGAACCATCTTCTTTCTCACATGGAATCTCCCTGAGCGAAGACTCAAGAGTCTTCAGACTGTGTCTCCACAGTTCAGGCAACATTGGGACAATTCTAAATCTTACTGGCTTCTCAATGGAAACATTATTGATATCTGAGGTGAAACAAATATTTGTGGTGCTGAATTGTCCCAAACATTGCAGGACATTGCATCCTTGGCTACCAACCAGTACATATCAGTGGTGCCAAAAGGCCCTCACACAAATACAAACCCTTTTGGGGGTGATACTGCCTCTAGCAAAGAACCACGCTGTTCATTCTTTTAATGTTCTATAGTCATCAGGCAGCTGCTATATACCCGCAAAAAGCAGTCCTGACCTTTTCCTGTAGGCTTACATTGTTTTTATTCTAGTCCAAGAATGTTAGGAGCTGATAACATGCTGCCAAATGCAGATCTGGATTGAGCCACTATAGAAGATCGTGGGAGAAGGGCTAGGGAGTCAGATCAGAATGTGTACAAGTGGAAGGATGGTCAGTTGCCATATTGAGTCATAATCACTAGTGGGAAGGAAAAGAAAGAGAAGACACATTAGGGGGTGCATGTCTTCAATTCCCGGGAAGAAAGGAGCAGTAGTAAAGCCCAGTTCAGACTCCCATCTGTCTGGTTGCCAACTTCCCACATGGCTCATGACATGGTAATTCTCTGTCTGAAACCTAACAGTGCTTTTTGACTTAACAGTCACTCCTCAGTCACCTCGTAACTACCCATAGGCCCCACAAAAGACAGGCCAACTGTCTACTTTTATGTCTGTTGAAACTTACTCTTGAAATATGTCACTAGAAGACTAAAAAGCTTGATGTCTCGTTCAGCACATTTTGAGTTATATTTTTGAAAGAGGATGTTTGGGCAATGACACACAAATTACATGCACAAAGCCAAATTAATTATTTGCAGATATGTAGTATGATTATATGGGTTTATGCTATCCATCTGTGAACCTTAGTCTTCCCTGCTACAAATACTGCTAATAAAAAGAGTTTAATAGCTTTAAGAAAAATGCATTATACTTATATTTGCACAAAAGGAAAGCCTTCATTATTTGATAGCATTCATGGGCTTCTATGGGTGGAGGGGACCTTGACAGGTCAACTGGTTCATTCTCTGGCATTTAAGAAGAATTACTTTTAAACAAACTCTGAAAGATGGTGGCAAGGAATTATCATGGCCACCTGAAGAAATATTTCATTACTGAGTATCTTTCACCCTCAGGAAATTCTTCCATTACTATATCTACATTTCCTGCAGCAATTTAAACTATTCAAAAATCATCTAGCACCCACTGATGCCAGAAAACACCCAGTTGTCTCCTCTATGTTAGAATAGGTCATGTTTGAGGGTTATTATTCAATGATTTTTACCTCCTTTTTATTTATTTATTTTTTAAGATTTTATTTATTTATTTGACAGAGAGAGAGACAGTGAGAGAGGGAACACAAGCAGGGAGAATAGGAGAAGGAGAAACAGGTTTCTCACTGAGCAGGGAGCCTAAAATGGGGCTCAATGTAGGGCTCAATCCCAGGACCCTGGGATCATAACCTGAGCCCAAAGCAGATATAATGACTGAGTCACCCAGGTGCCCCATTTATCTCCTTTTTAAATTGTTATCGGTACAGTTAGGCTTCTCTAATAGGTCTTGTTTTATAAAACTTAAAAATATTTTTAATGATAAAGAAAACTGTGGGATGCTAGGTGGCTCAGTCAGGTAAGCGTCTACCTTAGGCTCAGGTCATGACCCTCAGGTCCTGGGATCAAGCCTCACCTCTGGGTCCCTGCTCAGCAGTGTGTCTGCTTCTCCCTCTCTCTCTGCCCCTCCTCCCTGCTTGTGTTCTCTCCCTGTGTCAATAAATAAATAAATAAATAAATAAATAAATAAATAAATAAATAAATCTGGAAGAAAGGAAAAGAGAGGGAGAAAGAAAAATTAAAGAAAGGAAAAAAGAAAGAAAGACGAAGGGAAGGAAGGGAAGGAAGGGAAGGAAAGGAAGGAAAGGAAGGAAAGGAAGGAAAGGAAGGAAAGGGGAATGAAGGGGGAAAGAAGGGAAGGAAGGGAAGGAAGGGAGGAAGGAAAGAAGAAAATTGTGCAGTAAGACTGGCCAACACAGGATTACAGAATGACAGGAAGTTCATCTCAGTGGTCCTTTTATATATTTTTTTAATTGTATTGCTCTCACCTCAGCTTGTAAAATAGCATCATGTCTCTGGCTGTGTGCTTTCACGTCCAAGTGCTTCATTATTATGATACAATGACATGACATAAGAGCAGACTTGGAAACCGCGTAAGTTATAGCAAGAGGTAAAAAGAAAAAAGAGAGAAAGAGAGGATGGAGTGGTTACCTTTGTCATGGCTGTTAGGGTTGCTTTACAGTAATGACCCTTCAGTCTCATATTCTAGAATTGAGAAGGAACTTTCTAATAGGGAAGAGGGAATTACTTTTAGAATATTATATAAATGGATAGAACCAAAAAATAGATTCATGTTTTCATGCATACCAGCATGCTGATAAATAGGGTAAAGGAAATAAAATGATGGAAGGAAAGTAAAATGTATTGAGCACTATCTATAAGCTGGATGCACCATATATATGGTTTTATTTCATCTTTGCCATGGTTGTATACACTGACCCACATTTTCTTCATGAAAAACTCAGCAGTTCAGATGGGTTAATACTGTGCCTGTGGTCAGACAAATGGTAAGTGGTGGAACCAGGGTGAGAACCCATGGCTAGCTGACAGTAAAGCATGTGCTCTGTGTTCATCATATTATTCTCTTATTCCAAAATTGATAGATAGACAGTGGTCAGATCATGAGAACCTTGATTGCACTGCTAAGGAATTTGTATTTTATAGGCTGAAGAGAGAATTTTTATTTTATTTTTAGAAAAAAAGAATATAAAAACAACTCTCACAATAGTATAGATCAGAAATTTAACAGAAGAGAAATGATTTCAGAAGCATGTTGTCTGAGGTTAAAGCAATAGTCCAGGGAGACCCAGTCAAGATCCAACCTGAGGCAGTAACAATGAGGATGATTGTAACAAAGAAAGATTCACAAACTCTTTCAGTTTTTATCTCTTGTGTTTGGTGACTGCTTTGATGTGGGAATGAAGGTTTCTGAGGAGTCTGGGATCACTCTTAATTTACTAACTTTGGCAGAAGATGGGATGTGGTAAATAATGGTCCTATAAATCAAGATAGTAAATGCCACAAGAAGTAGCCAGTTTGGAAGTAAAAGATGAAGAATTCAGTTTTAAAGACATGTTAAATTTGAAATAAATATATCCCATAGGTAAGGAGCTCACTCAGAACAGCTGAAGGTTGGTAGAGGAGAGAAAAATCATCCTGAGAAAAGACATAGAGTCAGAAGAACATAGGCTTAGAAATAAACCCCCATGGCCATTAACTTTTTAAAAATTTCCATATAGAACAGGAAGTGAGTATAGAAGAGGAAGAAGATTCAAAGGACTCATCCAAGGGGTGGAAAGTGAACCAGGAGGTATGGTATCTTAGACTCTGAGACAGGAAAGTATTGAAAAACAAATAATGGCGAGCACAGAGAAATTATATTGGAACTTGTAAGATCCAACCAGTTTGAAAAATTAACATTAGTGGTATGGTCCAGAGAAGCATAGGTAAAGTGATTTGTGCTAAAGAATAGTGGTGGTGGGGCGCCTGGGTGGCTCAGTTGGTTAAGCGACTGCCTTCGGCTCAGGTCATGATCCCGGAAACCCGGGATCGAGTCCCACATCAGGCTCCCTGCTCAGCGGGAAGCCTGCTTCTCCCTCTCTCACTCCCCCTGCTTGTGTTCCCTCTCTGGCTGTGTTTCTCTCTGTCAAATAAATAAAATCTTTAAAAAAAAAAAAAAAGAATAGTGGTGGTGCACTGAAGAATTAATAAGAAGTGAAGAAGTAGAGATAATGAAATAAAGTGCATTTTTAGGAGCTTGGAA